>JAQGAK010001989.1:0-24312 GCA_034696945.1 Lipothrix lubbocki
AAATACAAAAATAAATACAAAAATAAATACAAAAATAAATACAAAAATTAATACAAAAATAAATACAAAAATAAATAAAAAATGCCTATAAATCAGAAGAAAAATAAATTAGAAAAACTCTCAAGAAAGCCTCTCCGTCCACTAGAAAACCTTGGTCCTGGCCCTGGTAACAAAAAAGGGAGACAAATGTCCTAAAATAGTTCCGAAAAAAAAACTTTTTCCGCGTGTGGAGACGACAAACCAGCAACTCCGCTCATTTTTCTCCCGTAACCTTAGTTTTATGTGCGGAAAGCTCTCATATAATAATCTCTCGTGCTTTTTAACATTCCTCCCAGTCACGGGGCATTACAATTCTTCGGTCAATTCTTCATTTCAAGACTCCTCCATTTGTTTTCCCTACACTACGCGCCAGCCAGGCTTTTCCCATGTTTTCCCATCCTCTTCCTTTCCACATTTTCCATTTTTCTTTACCATAAATGTAAAAAAAAATTCCAAAAGGCCAAAAACGGGAAAAATCAATAAATAACAGAATATTCCCCATATACATACATGGAAGAGAAAAATACATAAATTTCCTTAAAATTTCCAAGCACAAATTCCATAGAATTTGCCATATACGCACAAACCCAACCAAAAAAATATAAAATCAGATTGTGAGAAAATCTGAATTCCGCCGCCGCTGTTCAAGAACAAGTTGAATGGTGTCCAGAAAAATTGGATTACTTATTCTATTTTCCTTTTTTTACCCCCACGCCGTCGTTTGACCGTTCCCGGGCTGGCAGCTATTTTTTTTTGCATTGGATAAGAAGCGAGATTGACGAAAAAAATTGAGGGGGAACGGAAGAAACAAAACTATCCGGTAGCCCGTATAAAAGGCAAAGGGGAGAAAGCCGCGGAGAGCCAAAGCCAAGGAATAAGAGATCGATTGACGTGGAAAATACTTTGGGAAGGAACAGAAGAAAGGGAGGAAGACGAAGAAGAAAAAGAAGAAGAAGGAGTGAAGAAGTTAAGAGTGTAGAATAAATTTCCACAGCCGTCAAGTCCAAGTAGTTCACATGGAAAATTGGACCGTTTCTTTTCTGTCTTTATCAGAAAACTTATTTTATATTCGCGCTCCAGTTTCCCACAAAAAATCCCGTATCCATTTATTTTCACAAACTTCGTTTTTCCTTTGGAATTATCAAATTGTCTAAATTTCTCGGTAATTTTTTTTCAAATTTTTAAATTTCTCGGTAATTTTTTTTCAAATTTTTAAATTCAAAATTATTTTTTTTTAAATTAAAAAAATTGTTTAAATTCAAGAAATTATTTAAATTCAAGAAAACTAACTAGAGCAAGAAAAGCTGGAAACTTGCAAAATTTGGCAGAGAAACCCCTGGAAAAGCTCAAGAGGGAAAGCGCTTAACGGGGAAAATCCACCGGAGAAAGCAAAAACTCCATACGTTTTTTACGGCAATTTTACACCTCCACAAAAAATATTTAACGTCCAATCTAGTATTACTTGACAGTAAAGAAAAACTTAAAAAAAAAGTTGTTCTACTAAAAATCCAGAAGAAAATGTTTTTTTTTCATGACGAGAAACTTTTATTTTCCCCGTTAGTTCCCCGTGCGTGAAAAAGCAATTAAAGCTATTCACAGGGTCTAAACTATCACTCATGTCAAAGGCTAGAAAGATTCCCTAGCGGAGAAATTTTTACGAGTTGAGGGATGGCGACTGTATGTGTTTGTATGTAATATGTGTATATGTATATAGATATAGGATGAAGGAGTAAAACAGGGAAGAAAAAAAAACTTTAAAAAAAAGTGAGGGATGATCCTAAAGGTCTTTTAATATCTTCCAATCCATCAAAAATGACAGGTTAGAGTTCTCCAGGAAATTTGAACCTTGTCCTTTTTATTTGCAAAAAAAAATCTTTTATTTTTTTAGCGCGTGAACTCTTTTATTTTTATTGAAACTCCTTACTTTTTATTAGTGCTAACTTGTTTTAATAGGGTAAATGTACAGTTTTATTCGACAAAATTAAACTTTTAGTACGAAAAAAAAACATTTTTGGCCTCATTTCTAGTATTAATGTCAATTAAATAGCCTCCGTGGTTTTTCCATAAAGTTGTTTGCTCCCAATTTATTGGGATCATCGTTAATATTGAAATGTTTTTTTTGGATTCCAGAAATTAAAAAGCATTTTCCGGCCTCTAATACTTCAAAATGGTGGAATAAATTTATTCCTTGGAAAATACTTAATTAAATTTGTCATTAAAATGTATAGAATTAAAATTAATTTATTAGTTAAATTTATCTTCAAAAACGTATTTAAGTAACATAAATGTTTGATTTTTGAGCAGCAGCATTTAATGTCAAAAGTCCTATAAAGAGCGCCTCCAGAAAAGTTTTCCACTAAAACAGTGAAATGGCGCCAAAAAAATTCACACGAGCCAGAAAATCGATTTTTTCTGAATTCCAAAGTAACATATTATAATCCATTTAAATTCCTTGCAATCCCAAACTCACACACACTCCAGAAAAAAACCAAATCCGAAAATAGCAATTCCGCTTTTAGAACAAGAAGAAGACAAAAAACCCAAGAAGAAGAATTGTAATACTTGTAAAGAATCCGGTACTTTAAAAAATCCTTTTTAAATTTACCGCCGTTTTTAACTTCCCAATAGATTTCCTTCCCAACCAAATAAAGTCGATAGTGTATTTATACTAGTATATAGAGTATGTATGTATATAACATATGTAACATATACACACACATACATATGAATCCACCAGAAGAAAGCTTAATACCAAGGAAGGAAAAACCGCGCGGCGGCCGAGACTTTATCGTGTCTCCTAACATTACGGAGGAGGGAAAAAAGACTCAAAAGCCTGGAGGCTTTTGTCTTTGTGCTTGTCAGTGTGCTTTACTTTCAAGTGCCTCAAAACCAGAGAAAAAAAAGGATTGTATATAAAATATAAGGGAAAAAAGGGGAGTCATATATATACATACAATGTATTTAGTATATCCGTATATAGAAAATCCCGATATATATACATATAGTTACATACATAAACCCCATAAACGACCCAACTTTACGGCCTCTTATATACTCTATAGAACTTCTGCACCCAAGGAGCTTTATATGTATGTTATATATAGTATATACATAGCTATATATAGTATATACAAAGCTATATATAGTATATACATAGCTATATATAGTATATACAAAGCTATATACAGTATATACATAGCTATATATAGTATATACATAGCTATATATAGTATATACATAGCTATATATAGTATATACAATAGCTATATACATCGATGTATATATGTATATGCTATACATATACCTATATGGCTTTGGGAAAAGTCGGCAAAAATTTTCCAATTGCCAATCCTCCATCGGCTTAAGATGAGCTCTCATCCTTGTTTTCTCCTATCAAAAAAAAACTCTTCAATATCCGACAATTCCCCAATACTTTCTCCATTAATGCTCCCCCCAATACACATAGATATAGATATATATGAGTGAGGCCTCTGGACCAGATGAAGCACTTATTTTTATTATTTTTCATGCTTCTCCATATCCCGCCTCTTCTGCCACGTTTTCCTTTTATTTTCTTACGTTAAAGCCACGTTTGTAATTTAATTGTTTAAAAAAAATATTTAAAAAATATTATTTAAAAGATAGTTCTAATATTTTTAAATTTAATTTTTTAAATAATTAATGAAGATTCAATAAATAATTTAAAAATAAATAAATAAAATAAATACAAAATTTAAAAAATTATTGAATTTTTTTAAAAATCAGTGTAAAAAACTTATTTAGAGCTTCCTCACTAAAAAAGCATATTTCAGGGAATTCTATAATAAAATCCGCGCTAAAATACGAATGAAATGAAAGTATACAATACACAATCACATGGGAAAAAGGACTTCACTATAAATGCCGCGAGAGAACAGCATAAATTCTAGAAACGGGAGACTGGATGTAAATCTGGTGAATTTCACGGTGCACACACAAAATCCTTCATTCAAATTCCGGATCATCCAATTAGCAGCGATTGAATGAGCATCCAGCTTTTGCACATTATACGCTCGTCCCTATATAGGTATATGCTAAAGAGATATGTATATATACGTTCTGGAATAAAAATTTGCATGATATATTTCAGTATTTCCCATATGTATAAATGTATGCACATATATTATTATATATGATAGGCAAAGTATCAAAAAGTGCCAATTTCAGTGTTGAAGGTATAGAAATTGGTACTTTAGGATCCTATCGACAATATGTTCCATATATGGAAAATATTTACAAAAACCACCACCACCAAAAGCAACAGCAACAACAACAACAAGAAGAAAAAGAAGACGGAGAAATAACATTTCCCATCCCAACACAGCAAAACATATATGTAGATAGGCTGTTAACATGGAGCGTCCCGGAATTTAACATACACACAGGATAGGATGACATACGCCGAGAAACATAAATAAATACATAGAGAACTACATAGAAGAGAAGAGATCCGTGGAAAATCCAAAAAGGCCAAAAATTTACGAGTCCGTGGCCGTCGAAATAATAAGAATAATAGGAGGAACTGTTTATATATGGGCTGGAGTCAACATGTAGGAGTACATATAGAGGTATATGAATATATAAGTATAAGTAATATTTACATGTATATACTGTATGCCTATAAGTTTAGCAACAGCAGCAAGAGCAACAACAACAACAATAAGAGATGAGGTAGCAGGATTAGCATTTATTTTATCAATTTGCTTCCGTTTAATCTGCATTTCAAAATTCCCGAGTACACTTTTGGAATTACTACTTCGGAGCTCCGGTGTAGGATTTCCATACAAATTCCATCCTACTTTGTCCTCCTTTCCCATAGGCAGACACACTCACACAACACACACACACACGACACACGTAACAACCTCCATGCCCACAAGCTGATTAAGTTTTGCATTCCCTCTTTCGTCCTCTCGTCCTTTACATATCAGAATCCTTATATATTTATATATTAAGCACATTCTGTATATGCAGTATTTATACATTACATCAATTTCCAACAACTCCCCCGTCATTACTCCATATACTATGTATGTCCATAACATATATACATAATACCTATGCATTTCATACATGTATATGTGTAAATATAGTACGTATATATAACAAATGTAACGAGGTCCGCTTCCCACATTTTAATAAGTTTCCCCGGGCTCCAGCGTTGTCGATCCTCAATTTACGGACAGGGAAACTATGGGTACTCCGGGGGTACCTCGCAATTTCCCTTTTTTGAATTTCACGCCAGAATTTGAATAAATTCTGTCTTTTTCTTCTCCCAATAAGCTTATTTAAATGTTATTATTATTATCAGTCATGAATATTAGTTACATTTACAACGTCACGTTTGCAAATTCACCATGTTTTATATTGTTTGCGGGTACCGTGAGGGAATTTTGATTTGGTACCGTGAGAGATTTTAGTTCTGGTACCGTAAGAGAATTTAGTTTTGGTACCGTAAGGAATTTTAGTTTTGGTACCGTGAGGAATTTTAGTTTTGGTACCGTGAGAGATTTTAGTTCTGGTACCGTAAGAGAATTTAGTTTTGGTACCGCAAGGGAATTTAGTTTTGGTACCGTGAGAGAATTTAGTTCTGGTACCGTAAGGGATTTTAGTTTTGGTACCGTGAAAGATTTTAGTTTTGGTACCGCAAGGGAATTTAGTTTTGGTACCGTGAGGAAATTTAGTTTTGGTACCGTAAGGGAATTTAGTTTTGGTACCGTGAGAGAATTTAGTTTTGGTACCGTGAGAGAATTTTGTTTTGGTACCGTAAGAGAATGTTGTTTTGGTACCGTTAGAGAATTTAGTTTTGGTACCGTTAGGGAATTTAGTTTTGGTACCGTTAGGGAATGTAGTTTTGGTACCGTGAGAGAATTTTGCTGTGGTACCGTGAAGGAATTTCTTGTAGGTACCGTGAGGAAATGATTAATTTGAAGAAAATTCATGGAAAAGCAGCGGAAATGGTTGAAATTGACTGAGGAAGATTTGATCTTAAGAAGAAGAGCGTGAGAATGACTACAAGGAAAGGAAATGTGAGAGTAGTAGTAGTGGTAGAAGTATAGCGAGAGAATAAAATCAAAATTTCCCGCGCAAATTGAAATATTGCGGCATATCCCGGAAATAAAATGGTATAGGCCAAGTGAAGAGCGGAGCAGATTGGTGAAGGTAAATCACGTAGCCTGAGCATATATTAATGATAATTAGACCCTCAAATGAGTCCTGAGTCTTCCAATTTACTCACAAGCATTCCGACCAATTCCGCATAATTATTAACAAGTTCCGCGCCTATTAATTCAATTAGAACCGCATCTTCTCTCTGTGTCGGGCCTCGGCATTTAAGCACGTTCCACCCTATAGCTCTCCCAAAAACTTACATAAATTAACCTCTGGAGTTGTTCAAAGAGCTGATTTGAAATTAAACAAATTTCAAATCTCCAAAATTCCAATCTCCCAAGTGGAAATAATAAATTCCTATATAGATATAATAATAATATCATATCATTCATTCCATAGCCCGGTCTCTATGATTATAGGATTTCTGGCCAGGGACCCCTCAAAACATTTTCATCAATTACCTCCACACCACAATTCCATTACTGACTGAGTGAGCAACTGTCTAACTTCTGCCTTTGCCCGAGAATATTCCAGGCAGCCTCCGCCAATGCTAAACTTCTGAGGTCCTCCAAATGCACAAAACTTACGGAACTCTCCATGTGAAAGGCAACTTTTGTCACCGGAAAGAGTCAAGAGGCAGCAAATTTATATTCCGGGATTAATCCCAATGCTAATAGCAGCAGGTCTACTTTGTAGTAACTTGTCCTCATTATAGTCTCACCCTTTTTTAACTATTACCGCCCACTCTATCATTTTCTAATCCCATCTTCATCTCACACTCTAGATTTTGTGTCCAAAAATGTCTATTTTTATAGACATTTTAACATTTTCTAGAATGGTTTTGGTACCACGACAGAAATGTTTGGTACCGTTGGAGAATTTATTTTTGGTACCACGATAGAAATTCTGGGTACCAATTTTGGTTGGTTTGTAAATCCACACTGTTTTATATTGTTTCCTGGTACCGTGAAAGAATTAAGTTTTGGTACCGTGAAAGAATTAAGTTTTGGTACCGTGGAAGAATTTAGTTTTGGTACCGTGGAAGAATTTAGTTTTTGTACCGTGAAAGAATTAAGTTTTGGTACCGTGGAAGAATTTAGTTTTGGTACCGTGGAAGAATTTAGTTTTGGTACCATCAAAAAATTTAGTTTTAATACTGTGGAAGAATTTAGTTTTGGTACCATCAAAAAATTTAGTTTTGGTACCATCAGAAAATTTAGTTTTGGTACCGTGAGAGATTTTAGTTTTGGTACCGTTAGGGATTTGTTTTGGTACCGTGAGAGATTTTAGTTTTGGTACCGTGAGGGATTTTAGTTTTGGTACCGGGAGAGAATTTAGTTTTGGTACCGTAGGAGAATTCAGTTTTGGTACCGTAAGAGAATTTATTTCTGGTACCGTAAGAGAATTTAGTTTTGGTACCGTAAGAGAATGTAGTTTTGGTACCGTGTGTAATTTTCTTGCTGGTTCCGTGAAAAAATTCAGTTTTGGTACCGTGAGGGGAAGTTTGCATGACTAAAATAGCACAAGAAACCCTACGGAAGAAGCTAAATTCCAAGAAAATCCCATGAAATAACCTACAAACAGTGAGGATTGCGTTGACAGGATCTCCCAAACAAGACTGACAATATCTCCACATGCAACCCAACCCGCTAAATCAAAAAATAGACTTGCTGACAATTTAAAAAAATCTTCATCTGACTAAATAAAATATACAGATATATAATGTAGCAACAACAATATAATATGTATAGTTGTGTGCGGTAAAATGTAGAAGCTAGTGACGTACATTTAGAAAATCAAGGCGCGACACTATATAATTCCAGAACACACACTTCCCCACTCCAGGAGCCTCAAAAGTTAGTTTCCGGGGGACTAAAAGTCAAGTAGAGCTCGGCCGAGAGGGTGGTAAATGAATGGAATTGTGTGGAGTTGCCTCAGTCGGTGGTTCCCTACGTGTGTTCACAATAATGATAATGGATAGGCGATATGGCCCGCGATGGAGTTCCACACCGGAATTAGGAATACATCATGGATAGGGAAGCATTACAATCTCCACAATAATCCGGCCCATAATCTTCATTTTGTCCTTGGCAAATTCCCAAGGATTTACGTTTTGCATATCCAAACGCATAACAACATTCCGGATTTTCACTATCAAAGCCCCGATTTTTTTAAATACAAAATTTCTTTAAAAATCCACAAAATTAGAGATCCTTGGGAATTTCATTTTTTTATATTAGAAATCCTTAGGAATTAGATGGAGAATTTTTTGAAAATGAAAAAGACCCTGGAAAAATTAGAAATCCTTGGGAAATATTTGAAAAAAATTGAGCAAAGTACAAATCCTTGTAAAATAATTGGGGAATCAATGTTTAAAAAATAGAAGCCCTCCAGAAATAATTGGAAAATCTATAAAAAGAAAATCAGAAATCCAACGGCAGAATTGGAAACCCAACAAGAAGGAGTATCTTATAAGTATAAATACATAAGTATAGGGAAAATTAAAGGGCAGACGGGAATTCGAACAGCCATTTAAAATTCATGTCACTCCTGAAAACTTGTGGAATTGGGAATTTCAGGCCCAAAGAGAAGAAGAGTAATTTCCTTTTACAGGAGAATTGAAGAGAGAAAAACGAGGAGAGGAGACGACGAACAAGAAGAAGAAGAAGAAAAAGAAGAAGTAGAAGAACAAAGTCACTCAAAAAAGGTTGAATTTTCAAGGCTCTCAACTCCAACAAGAGCTTCTATATAGAGGAATATAATGGGAAAAAATACACGAGTGTGTGTTTAAGTGGGGGAAAGGAGAAATGAGATAAAAGTCTTTAATTTGTAGGTTTTGAGTGAGATCATTAGTCAAGAACGGGAAGGGAAAGATATTAAGATACGTGAAATGAGCCAGTAGGGAAAGGGAATTTTCTCTTTAGAGGTTTCGAAATTTATTTTTTATTTAAATTTTTAGAATTTATTTTTTTATTTGAATTTTTAGAACTTATTTTTTTATTTGAATTTTTAGATTTTATTTTTTATTACAAATTCCAGAATTTATTTTTTATTTAAATTTAAAAAATTTATTTTTTTACTAAAAATTTTAGATTTTGTTTTAATTTAATTTAAAATAATTGTTCTAAAAATATTAAATAAAAAAAAATCACAAAATGTAAAAAAAAATAGAAAAAAAAGAAAAAGGCAAAAAAAAGAAAAATTCCTAATTCGGGAAAAAATCCGCCATAATTGTTAATTTAATTATGCCGCGGATCATCACAGGAAATCGCCGGGCGGGAAGGTACAAAGCTGTTGGGGAAAAAGAGGAAAGTGGACCCACGCGGCAAAATCCCATATAATGACATTGTGTCTTCAAACAAGTAATCATGCCTGAATTTCTCCTCCTCACTAACTCCCTCATTCTTAACCATGGGAGTTTGAAAAACCATTATATTTCTCCCCTCACACACCATCGATCAAGTCCTTTCAACGATTCTTTTCCTGATGAGAATAATTCCGGTTCCTATGCGAAAAAGAGAGAGAGAGAGAGAAAGGGAGAGAGAACTAGAGAAATAATTCCACGTTCCTATGTAATATATCAGAGGGAAAGCAAAAACGTAATTCTTATTCGCATCTCCGGAATAATTCCTTTATTATAAAAAGAAATTCCGCTTGTGCAATCATAATTTCATTATTTTTCACAGGCGCTCCACGTCGGGAATTATTTCCCATGCACAGTCATAGCGCCATTTAATTATTATGGAAATCAATAATTTTTATTTTTCGACTTTCACTTTTTTTTATTTTTTAAAATTAATTTCAATCAATTAAAATTCAGTTAATTTTTTAATTTTTAACTTTAAAATTAATCTTTTAATTTTATTTATTTTTACTTTGTATTAATTCATTCAAAATTCTAAAGTGAATAATTTATTTAAAATTTAAAAAACAAATCCCACATAAAAACCACTTAAATTCCCAAAACCAGGAAAGCCCCCAAAAGCAAAAAGGTCTGGAGAGTAGGAGCACGATTGAAATTTATGAGTTCCAGCCATGAATATTTAACAATTTCCAAAAGGTAAACATCCCGAGCAACATAACGCCGGGCTATTGATACACCTTTATTAATTCAACGCCTCCTCAACCCTCAAGACCTCCGTAAATCTCAGGCTGTCCATCACATCCACAACAACGAAACAACAACAAAAACTACCAACAAACCAACGTCAAAACCTCAAAAAAAACGAGTCAATTTCCCTGTGCTCACTTTAATACAATACAAACGACCAAACTTCTGCCTCCCGATTAATAATTGTCTATTTTTATTTCAGCCTCCATGGGAAAATACAAACAAATAATTTCTTTTTGTGACCTCGTAACTAGTATTTTTACCTCAAAAAATCCGTTTTTTTACCTCAAAACTTATTTACGCTACTACAGAAAAAAAACAAAACATTTCGAAATGCACAGTAGATCGCCAGAGAAGTCGTCTAAAAAGCTACACAAACTCCCAACAAACAACGAAAACAACAAGGAAAAGGGTATAGCAAACCACGGCAAAACCGGGGAAAGCAAGGGAAACATAGGAAAATACATGGAAAATACTTGGGAAAACAGTATGTAGAACTCTAAATAGAGCCAAAAAATGTAGGAATAAGGAAAGACAGTCCATTTATTCCCGAGTAGTAATAGTGGAGGCAGTGGGAGCGAAAGTCACAAAAAGTAACTCAGGCGACTTCCAATCAGCCTTCATATAAGCTGTTTCTCCGTACAAAAAGCATGGGAAAGGTAAAAGGAGAAGAGAAAAGAGAGGGAGAAAACTAAAAGAAAATTGCCTGAAAAGCCGAATACAGTAAGGAGAGAAGAGCGAGGGAGAAAAGTCGAAGGAAGCTAGTGAAAACGCGGTAAATAGCGAGAAAAACGAAAATCCAGAGAAAATAAAGTGAAACCTTCAAAAAGAACTAACAAAATCCAGAGAAAATAAGAAAAAATGTCTAAAATCCTAAAAAAAGAGAAAATTCCAAAAAAGGGAAACCAAATTAATAGCGAAAATTAAAAAAAGTAGAAAGAGAAGGAAAAAGCGAAAAAGGAAGCTAGAGAAAACGCAAAAAAAAAGAGAAATAAGAAAGGGAGAAAAACAGACGAAAATGGGAAATAAGAAAGGGAAAATGCGAAAAAGAGAGAAAATAGGGAAACTAGAAGAAGGAAAGGATAAAACGAAAAAGCGAGGGAGAAAAGAGAAAACAGAGAAACTAAGAGAGGGAAAGGATAAAACGAAAAAGCGAGGGAGAAAAAAGAAAACGAAAAAGCGAGTGAAAAAGGAGAAAATGTGAAAGAACGAGAGAGAGAGAGAGAGAGAAAGGAGAAAGAAAGTGTAGGAAAGTCAAGCGAAAAATGTCCAAAATTTTTCTCGATGATCTTGATCAGCTGAACATGCGCTCCTCTCCCGGCTTTCCCTTTAAAAACTAGAGTCGAAAGTCTGCTCACTTGTGTGTGAGACAGGAGGGAAGGAGTAAGACGGGGAAAGTATAAGCCAAAAGCAGAGCAAGAGCAGTATACAGTCCAAAAGGAAAATACACACACGAGAGAGAAAAGCAAGAGCAAGTAAGCAAGTCAGAGGAACGGGAGAATATATACACCCGCACAATAGCTTTCGCTCTCACAGAGAGGAGAGAGAGAGAAAGAGGAAGGGAGGCTTAAAATACGCAGGGAGTCAGTCAGACGACGAAGGAAAACTTACTCCTCCACACACAGACAGACATACACACACACACACACACATACACACAGCCTTCCATTCCACTTGCTCCATTCTCTTCCTCCTTCTCCTCCAGTTGTTGTTATAACATTCGAGAGAGAAATCGGATTTTCCCTGAGCCCAGTACCACATTAAAAACTTTCTCTCTCTCTCTCCCTTTCTCTCTCACGCTCTCTCTCTCTCTCTTTCCAGTTTCTCCCTTTTTACCAAACGCTCTCACTGACACACAGTCATTGTCCTAGCGGACGCCGAACCTTTCACTTCTTCCTACTTCCTTAGAAGTAGAAGGATCTTCGAAGCTTGGGAACTTAGTTTCGGCGGAAGAATCTTATATCTATAGTTAGAGTTTTCTTCAGGATTTCCTCGACTTTCAATTTTTAACTGTTTCCCACAAAATTTCCGCTGTTTTCTCTATTTATATTGACTTTCTCCAACTTTCTTTCACTTTCTCCAGCTTTCTCCAGACATTTAAAACTACTTTCTCCAAAAAAATTGATACGAAATTCGACTTTCTCTTAAAAACTTTCTTTACTTAAAATTTCAACTTTCTCCAGATACTTTTCTTTTGGTCTAAAACGATTTATATCTCCAGATTTAATATGAAGAATCTAAATTTCTACAATAAATTGTTTATTTCCCTGACATTTCCCCCGGTTTTCCATACCGCTTCCTTGAATTTGTGAACATTTCTCAAATTTTTTCTTAATCTTCCAAGAATTTTCTCTTTTGAAAGAGTGTCTATAAAAATTAGAATTCCAACTTCTGAAAAGTCATAAACGCAGTAAACTGTAAAGAAACGAGGGAAAAATTAGAACTCCAGCACGAAATTACTATAGATCCCAAAGATCCACGTGCTCGTCAGTATTTATTAACAAAGCTCTGAACTTCCTAAGAAAAAGCCATTTCTTTTCTGTAATTATAATTTTTGTTTACCAAATCTCCCGATTTCAAAGAATCAAAACTGCGTTTTTTTTAAACAAATTCTGTGTAAAAAATTCGAAACTGAAATTGAAAATTCTAATATGGAAGTAGTACCAAGTGTCCATACGGAGCACCGACCGGGGCATTGCAATAATAGTCCAAACTAGTATCTATACAGCTATCGTATCTCACAATGTGAAATTGTGAGTCTACAAATACTTTAAACAAATTTTACTGTGAGAATCCTTGGGACATGTTTTGTAGTACATAGTATTATATAGACTTTTTGCAAATACAAAACTTGGAAGATACGAAAGGAAAAAATTGGGAAAACCACGAGAGGAAAAGTAATCGCCAAGGCAAACAAACTATATAGTTTACACGCTTAATCCCTTGAGCGTCCCGTCCGTCCGAAAAAAATACTACAACTTTCTCTTGTCCTTTCTATTTAGCCTATGGCTATGCTCGTGGGAGTATTCCCGCCAATATTTAAAAAAAATTACCCGGCAGTACAGGGACAATTGGAGGAAATAAACAAAATTAAATTATTTCTCAAAATTTATTCTCAGAAATTTCCCTAAAAATTAATTCTGAAAAAACTTAATAAAAAAGAACATATTTTCTAAAAATAGAAACTGCAGAAAAAACAATTCTGAAACTAACAACGGTAGAAATTTCAAAATAACATCTAAAAAGAAAAACTACCAAAATAATTGGGAAAAAGAAATCGAGGAGAAAATTGGGTCTAATCTCATATAAAGCAAGACCATTGGAAGGTAAAACAAACCGGTTGAATTTCTCAATGAAAGCGGCGGAAAGTGTGGAGAATGAAGACAGAAAAAATCAAAGTCAGGGGGAGAAAGGTACAAAGCGAAAGAGAAAGCGAGAGAGAGAGAGAAAGCAGGAAGACCTTTGATGTTGTCAAAAATAAGGAAACAAATCTGACAGTTTGTGTACTTTCCTCGTTCGTCTCGCCGTTATTAACTTGTATACAGTGCGTCTACCAATTACATACGAAAGGAATCAAATGGGAAAATCCAGACACACAGACATAGAAAATCAAAACAATAATACAAAAATTACAAAAGTTGCAAGAAATTCAAAATATCCTGACAAAATTACAAAATCACATTTAAAACGCAAAAACAAAGCAAAACAACAAAATTTTAAAAAAAAATGGTTTTATTTTTTTTAAATATTTTCAAACTTTCGAAAACGTACCAAAAAACAATAACAAGCCATTAACAAAAACCATTATTACAAAAAATTGGGTAAAAAAATTAAAATTAAATTTGAAAATTTAAATACAAAAAAAACTTCGCAACTCAAATACAGAAATAACTAAAAAAAAAAAAAAAAGAGAAAACAAAAAATGATTTCCTTAGGCCGCCAAAACAAAATAAACTGTAGTAGTATTATTATTACGCGAGCCCCCAGAAAAAAGTAGAGAGAAATAAGACAGAGAGTAGCGGAGAGAGATAACGTGCCTGTAAATAACCAATTCCCCATGTTTTATTTATCCCGGACGCCCCGCCATATAAAATGTTTATATATGGGGTGAAGACTATATATCCTTTGTATATATATATATACATATGTACCTACAGATATAGTAATACTATAAAAAAAAAAAAATAATATATAGGAAAGGAAATTCGGACAATATGGAGCGAACCACGGAGGAACGTAAGTGCTTTCATTAATTTCTACTCTTTTCTCAATCTTCGTCTCCCTCTCCTCTGCCTTGTCTCCTTCTCCCACCATCATTCCTCTTCCCTCAAAAAGCAAAACCATCATCAGCAACAACAACTACAACTACCAAGAACAATAACAGGAGCAGCAGCAACAAAAACAACAAAAACGCTAATCATTCTGTCTCTTCCCCTGTATATATTTCCCTTATCTCTCCTTCTGTTCCTCCGTCTCCCAGACAAATTGACCGTTTGTTCTCCGTTTGCTGCATTAATTTCCTATTATTTACGGAGAGGCCTCAATTCTTAATTAAACAGCAACCAAAAAAACATCTGTTCGGCCTCAAAGTAAAAAACCCACAGAAAATTAATTTAATCTCTAAAAGACTTTATTTAAAGATTTTAAGTTTGTTAATTTCAAATTTAAAAATTTGTATTTAAATTCCGGATAAATTTTCTAAAAAACCTTAAGATAAACAATTGGCCTCAGAAAAAAATCTGGAATTAAAACGATCAAAAAATTTAGAAAGACAAATGTTAACACTATTTTTTTAATATTTAAAAAATGATTTAAAAAAAATTACGCAAAAAAACTAAACAAAAAGAAAAATCTCTGGTGTAAGAAACCGAGGCGGGAGGTAATTAAATAGCAATAAAAAGGCCAAAGAGGCCCAAAAATCCCCGCAGACCGCAAAATCCACAGGCAGAATGGCAACAAAAGCTATATAATAGGAAGTAAAAAGGTAACATTGATATAAGGGATAGAAAGGAGCACAAGGAAGGATTATTAGGAATATGAGGGAAATGTCAGGATTTGACTTTTACCAAAATAACATAAGACTATTGTTCTCAAATCCTCTCTCGTTGAACAGAGGAGGAACGCAAATTTCCCACGTAATAACACCCAAGGAAGAAAAACCAACAGAAAAATAATAAAATCCTTTTCAATTTCAATTTCCCGTCCTTCCCTATCTCTATCTATCTCCTTCTCCGTCGGAAAATATAATGATCAAGTCATAATAAGGTTATTGCCTTCCCGGAGAAGAACCTACATAGGGAGAGAAAGGGAAAAAGCTACTGTATATATACATACATATAATTACTATAGAGAGTCAATCGATTTAGAATTCCTTGCCCTTATCCCTCACTATCTCCATACTTTCTATATAGCTACTATATAGAATAGAGACTAGAAACTCTCGTCTATAGTGACTGTGTGTGTAGAGTTTAACATTATTCACACATATTCTCTCAATGAAATCCGAAGAGAGAGAGAGAGAGAGAGAGCGGGAACCTTGAACAGAGGAAAGTAGAACTCTGTTTTATAAATTTAGACAACATATGCAATCTCTGGCCGTTTGTTATATACAGGCCAAGCTAATTTTACTGCAACGAAGTACAGGAAGGTTCGAGGGATTTGTGCATGTATTTATATATATGTATATCTGTATAATACATATATAAATATACATAAATATACAATTTGCATATGCACAATCCCTTTTCGCACGTCCTTCCCAACCTTGGAAAATTTTTAATTTATTTTTCAAGTCTAATTCTCAGCTCTATACTCACGAGATGAGCTTCTTCTCAAACTCTTACGCCTAGTCCCACACTGTCTTCCTAGACCTTTCCAGCTGTTTTCCGTTTCTTCCGCCTTTTTTTTATTTAAAAATCTAGCTTATTTTTTTTTAAATTTAAATCGTCAACTTAGACACAAATTTCCCCTAAAATAAATTTAAATTAAATTCTCAAAATAAATCCGTTAAAAAAATTCCCTGAGAAAATTGTCTAAAAATCCAAAAATAATCAGAAATACTGTAGAAAATAATAATTGGAGTGTAAAGATCCAAATACAAAATTAAAAATCGTGTGTTAATAAAAAGAAAAATCAAAGAGAAAAAAAAATAAATTAAAAAGTGCAGCCGGCAGTTTCAATCCTAAACCGCAAGAGCCCCAACACCGACACCAAAGAGCAAAAGCAAACCAAACCCAAAAGAGCGAACAAGCCGTTGATATAAGAAAGAGATACTTTTGGAGTTTTCCAAAAAGCAAGCGGAGAATATAGATTTCAACGACGATGAGAGAGGAGCGCTTGGGAGTGAAAATACATATTCTTTTATGGTGCGGGAAAGGTATAAGTATAGGAATGGAGAAGAGAGAGAGAGAAGGAGAGAAGGAGAGAGAGAGAGACATGGAAAAAGAGGGAGCTCTCCGGGATATAAACAGAGCCAGACAGTTTCCTTCAACGTATAAAGTCCCATATGGAAGGAGCGTGGAGGAGGAAAATAGAGAGAGTCCTGGATAGGCACACTTATATAGACACAGTGGGTGGTTTTTCTTCTGTAAAGTGTATGTGTGTGAAAAAATCAATAAGCGGAGGAGTTCACGATGCTTCCGAAAAAAAATACAAAAAAAGGATTGTAAAAAGGGGGGAAATAGTATATAGATGAGGAAAAAATAGGATTTAGATATAAATTTAGTGAGTTTTGGAAAATGTCAATAGTAAAAATTAATGGGAAAAATAAAAATCATATAAAATTACTCACACAAATAGTTTGGAAAATACAAAAAAATAGTTGAAAACATACGAAAACAAATTACTGAAACTATTCTTGGAAATACCAAAATATATTAATCTAAAAAAATAATAATACAAACTCAAAAGGAAGTTTTATTTTGTATTTTCGAGTTCCCAAATTTATTTCGGTCTCCCTAGAATTTCTAACGTATAAAAGGAAGGAGCTTCTTTCTATTGTGGGAGAAAATAAAGGGAAAGTGCAGCCTCCAGAGAAGGAAAGCGCGGGATAAAATTTGAATTATTTATTTATACACAGAAAGTCACTTCCTTCCTTCCCCCGCACATTCACTCACCTCTTCATTCCCCAAAATACTTTTCATTACAGGAGCTAAAAACTGCCCAGTCCTTGGAAATTACGAGCCCCTAAACCGCCAAATTAATTCCCCTTGAGGGAGAAATGAATTCTTTAGTGACATTTTTTTCTAAAAATTCCCTAATTCTAAAAAATTCTAAAAAATGAAACAGCTGTAGAAATTACATTAAAATAATTAAATTAAATTAAAATGTAAAAATTCGAAAATAAATTCAATAAAATATTTAAAAATTTGGCTGTACAAAATAAATAAAATCCATTAGGAAGATTAAATCTCGGAAATAAAAATAAAATGTCTAAAAAATATCAATACAAATTTCCCAGTTTTTGTGGTACTATAAGGAAAAATTGCGTGGATAAAGAAGCTCAAGAGTTCAAAGGAAACAGGGAGAAAAAGAGAAAGAGAGAGAGAGAGAGAGAATGAGCGAAGAAAAAGAGGATTGTCAATTGAATTAAAGGGGTTGCTCCCCATTAATTTATAATTGATGGAGAGTTTCCAATCATTTAATAGCAAACTAAGCTCACTTAAATAGCAACTCCAGCCGTCCTTTTCCATCCCCGCTTCCCCAAAAAATCCTTTTTACTCATCATAGAGGATCAATTTAAGGATCTTCACTCACCAGAAGAGAGACAGTATATAGGGAACTTTCTTTTCAAATATAAAAATAAGAAAACCTACATATACGTATAAGCTTGTCTATTTCCAAGAATTCCCAAGAAAAACACTCAAGGAAGAAGAAGAAGAATTTTGTCTTCTTAGCCTTAAAAGAGCATTCATTGCCTTGTAAACATAGTCCTCTAACCAACTTTTCTTTTCCTTCCTTACTTTATGTAGCGGAAATACTTCAAAATTCTATAATTTTTCTTCTAGAACAATTCTATTTAAAAAAAATAATTTTTAAAAACAACTTGAATATTTTCAAAAATTATCTAATTATTTTTTAAATATTAATTTAAATTTTAAAAAATAATTCCACAAGCTTATAAAGACTTGTAACTTTAAACAATTTCAATTAAAACATTTTACAATTTATAGGGAAAAATTTCATGTGTCTGGATAATATTCCCCGGAATGAAATATTAAACCCGGAATTCCCCACACATTACACACAAAATCTTGGAATACATTGGAATCCTGAAGGTAAGAAATTATTTTCTCTCTTATTTGAAGTCTGGTGCATCCGATTTTAAATAGAACATCCAGTTTCCCGCCATCTAAAATGCATTTCTGGAACCTTGGCTTTTTATCCCGAGAGCATAATATTCTAATGTTTATGCACGGGAAAGTGTGTAGGCTGTACAAACTGAAAGAGTGCTAAGATATACAATGCAAAGTATACAAAACGAGCAAAAAAAATTGGGGGTAGGAAAATAAAGATAGAAAAGGAGGGGAAAATAGAGAAAAAAAACAAAGTGAAGGAGAGCAAGCAGGGCAGGCTAAATTGTTGAGAAAAAGCCGGCGAGATGATGACGACGACGACGAGAGAAAAGGGCGATGAGTATATAGCGTCAGTATATGTTACAGCATACCCATTCTAGATTCCCATGCTACATCATAGGCTACATCTTGTATGTTACGGCACAGGGAATATCTTGTATGTTAAAGTATAGGCTACATCTTGTATGTTAAAGTATAAGCTATATCTTGTATGTTAAAGTATATGCTATATCTTGTATGTTACAGCATAGGGAATATCTTGTATGTTAAGGCATAAGGAATATCTTGTATGTTAAGGCCTAGACTATATCTTGTATGTTAAGGCCTAGACTATATCTTGTATGTTACAGCATAGGGAATATCTTGAATGTTAGAGCATAGGACACATTGAGTATGTTAAAGCATGGAAATCTCCGGAATTAGTATGTTGAAGCATGGAATCAGTATGTTAAAGCATGGGAGCGTCTCTCCTCAAGACTTTTACATTGAACGAGCTCAGTTTTCCTAGAGCTTAATTTGGCAATTGTTAGTGTTTGGGGGGTCGTAGAGCTTTCAAGGCTTTTAATAGGTAGACATATATACTGGCTGAACGGATATAATTTCAGTCCTGAGGGGTCTCCTTTTTACCTCCTTTTTTTCCTCCAAACTCTACATACTCTACATAAAGTCCTGCTGGATTCAGGAGTCAAGCCTTGTGTGTTCAAGACCCGAGTAAAGTGAGAGCACAAGACAAACAAACACATAGAATGAGACGAGAGTCAGCCAAATAAACTCCACATTTCTTCCCAACCAAAATCCTTCCTCCGACATTCACATGCACACACACAGGAGCTGTAGTAGTGGCTCTCTCGCATCCTCAAACATACACAACTATATCCTTCCTTTATTCAAACAGTTTTCCTATACTCTTAAAATACATATTTATATACTCAAACATGAAATTTCCTATGCACAAACATACAAATTCTACACTCAAATACACAAATTTCCTGCACTCTAATAACAGACAAACTTCATATGCTGGGACATGGAAATTCCTATACTCGAACATGCACATGATTCCTATACTAGAACCTATAAATTCCTATACTCAAACATGTAAATTCATATGCGAAAACATACAAATTTTACAATTATTCCTATCCTACCTACAAATTCCGTTATAATTCCCATACTAAAACCTACAAATTTAGTTAAAAAGATCGTTTCTAGAACGAAGCTTCCTTTCAGAAGGAAAATCAGAGAGAAATTGCTATAGAAGCGTGAGAGAATGAGCATAACACGAAGCACAAAAGCCAGGACATAAGTATGAATTCCCTGTATGCTACAACATAGGCTGAATAGGAAAAGAGAGCCTCTCCCACAAGCATTTTCTCGGGAGTCTCAAAGACATTGCCAATGAGAAAGTTTAATTCCAAAGCCCGGCTCCTTCTCGGAACGGCCTCATTACCCCACGAGACTGACATATACAAGCGACCCTGACTGCTTGAGCATGTATGCTTTGCATCTTATCTCTCGACTCTCAACCTCCGCCCTATTACCATCAGCAGGGATAACATGTAATATCCTACGAGGATAATGGGCCTGGGCAAATACGAGAGTCCCCCTCTCTCTTTCATGCATAATACACCTTCCGTAGAATAACATTAAACTCCCACAATAGTTATAGATATGTTTGTTAAATATGTAGCAGCATATAACCCCTCATCTTTATAGCCCAGCTATATATATATCTATATATATTTATGCTCACATTTATATAAGCATTCAACATAGGAATTACATAAAATGCAACCAAATTAATAGCTCTAAACTTCCAAGTGTTCCATTTACAGGGTTATTAGCCATCAACATTATTACGGAATAGCGATATCAGCTTCGATGGGTTAACACACTGGATTTTGGTATTGCAAGTGCATAGACACTGCTTTAACACTGGGTTCTTAGCTTTCTGAAGTGGATCTTTTCAAATTTTAGACCGCTATTTTCCCTTCGATTTATTCTTTTGCGGATTTTTTATTGTTCCATTGTGAATTCTATTGTAAATTCTATTGTAAATCCATATGCACATTCTAGTGTAAATCCAAATGTAAATTCTAGAGTAAATCCAAATGTAAATTCTAGTGTAAATCCAAATGTAAATTCTAGTGTAAATCCAAATGTAAATTCTAGTGTAAATCCAAAGCAAATGTAAATTCCAGTGTAAATCCAAGTAAATCTCTCGCTAAATTTCCAGTCCAATTGCAAAACTCATTTGTCAAAATCACAATCAAAAAAGAACTCAGCAATGTAAACAGAGTCACCGCTAAATTGTGTAATTTAAGTCCGTGCGGAACAACAAGACAGTGGCAGTAACAGCAAACTTCAAAACAACAACGGGGGAAGAGTGTAAACAGAAAAAACCGAGAGGAGTAAACAAGGATTAGAAAGCCGTGGATCTGTGAAAATGCCTTCAGCTTTAGCTGGCTGAAACCGGGCCAAATTTCTAGTTGTATATATTTGGTCCCCTTCAACCAGCTGTAGTTGGCATTGCAATCACTAACTGTTTGTTCCACTATGTTTCCAAGCTCGTATGTGTGTGTATGTGCGTATGAGCTTCCTACCCATACACTAATACAGTCAAGAGCCAAAGGAGTGTCAACATTCAACATCCTACCTTCCTCAACGTTCACCGACGACCACGGTGATAATGACGACCGAAGGCGGAGAGTGGATCGCAAACAACAAATAATGTCGCCCAAACTTTTTCTAGAGCTTGATTAGCTCATTTAAAGTCGGGGTAAACAGTCAACATTAGCAGGGAAAACATTCGGGATTTAGAAGTTGTTTTGAGGAATTTCGGTTAGAGATTCCTTCGGGTCGTAGTTTGTCCAGAGATCTGTGTGTGTGTACCAATGTTCTTTTCAGAGATACACTCAGTCTTTACGGATGAAATTGTGTGATTTCTAAACTGTTTAAATTACACAGGTGGACATTTAACAGGTAAAATCTGATGTTTTAAGTTTATGAAGTATTAACTTACATTTAAAATCCTGTGTAAATTCATACATTGATTTAAGTACGAAATTGTAATGGAAAGTGTAAGTATTAATTTAACTGTAATTACAAGTATAGAGTATAGCTATTTAAGGGTAAATTCAAGTATCAAGTATCTACCTATTTGGGTATATTTTCAAGTATAAAGTACGTATTTAAGTATACATTCAAGTATGAATTATATTTTGAAGTATAAATTCAAGTACGAAGCATACCTTTAAGTATTAATTCAACTATAAAGAACACATTTTAGTATACTTTCAAGCATAAATTCAAGTAGTAAGTATACTTTTAAGTATAAATTCAAGTAGTAAGTATACCTTTAAGTATAAATTCAAGTAGTAAGTATACCTTTAAGTATAAATTCAAGTAGTAAGTATACCTTTGAGTATAAATTCGAGCATGAAGTATACATTTAAGTATATATTCAAGTATTAGGTATACCTTTAAGTATATATTCAAGTATTAGATATACCTTTAGATGTAAATTCAAGTATTAAGTATGGATTTAGATTTAAACGCAAGTATTGAGTATACCTTTAGATATAAATTCAAATACTGAGTATACCTTTAGAATTTCGGTTTGTATGAATTCAAGTATTGAGTATACCTTTTTAGGATTTAGGTATGTATAAATTCAAGAATGAAGTATAAATTCAATAAATTCAAGCTACATTCCGCAGTATATTTTCAAGTACGAAATATACAGTTAAGTATAAGTTGAAGCATGGAGGATACATTTAAATGTAAATTTTAGTTGAAGTAAACCGTCAAGTATAAATTCATATATAAAGTACAAAAATGCAAGTATATTTTCCAGTATACTGTATACATTCAAGTGTAAGATCAAATGTAATATACATTTCAAACTGCTTTTCAGCATCAAGTATACATTAATCCAAGCTAAAATTCAAGTATAAGTTCAAATGTACTATCAAATCTGAATTCAAGAATAAATTTAATTGCAAATTCAACCGTCGGTGTGAGTGTAAATTCCAAGATAAAATCCAAAGCATCCATCTACGGAAAACATCATGTAAAAAATGTTTCCCAAAATGCAAACTGAGCAGTAAAAATAAGCTCATTGTCAACGGCAGAAATTCTAAAGAGTAGAACCGGGGAACAAGCGAATTTCCCACGATATTTTTGTCGCTTCTTTTACATCCTCCCATCCATAAAGCTACAACAAGGAACAAGGGTGTACTTTCCGGCACTTTCAGAATTTTTCACAGCCTTTCAGCACGAATCTATTGCTTTGGCTTTATGCAGCCAGAATTTCCCTCCAACAATATACACACGCACAATTTTCTTCCTTATGGGATTTATACGTTGGACATAAGATTCATATGGGATTAAGTATAGGAAGATGTGAAGGAGCGGCATTTCCCATATAAAAACTCCATAAACACATTCGCATCCATTGTACCGCGCATATATCCTGTCCTATGATTTTCCAAAAGGCAATAATGCTCGTCACTTGAACAAAAGTTACAACCTGGAGGAAAATAGCCACGCTATAGTATATGACTTTTGATTGGTGTACACTCCAGAATTCCCGAAGACGAAGTACAAGAAGAAGACGACGAAGAGGAAGGGAAAAAAAGGAAAAAGTAACATTTCCCTATATAATATTCCATATACCCACCAGAGCATTCTTTAAACAAGGAAGGAGATCTGAGGGAATTCAAGTCATCCTTGGTATATATGGGGAAATTATAGGAACCATAAAACGGGGAAACGAGTCAAAAGAGAAAAAGAGGAATAAGAAGCTATACCCTACCGTAAATCTGTCATGTAATGCAATTTAACTTGTTCCTTTCTTCACCTCTCGCTTTCATTGTTAAACAACGTCTCTCTTTCCCACTTTTTTCTCCTTTCTTTTTTTTCCACATCTCTCTCTCTCTCTCTCGTACTTTTTCAATTTTATTCTCGCTATATATCCATGTATTACAAAACAAGACTTCATTTCTTTTCCCTATTTCCCCCGCTTTACTCCTGTATTTACTGCAAAGAATGCAAGGAAAGTAATACTAAGAATTTACGGACAACTCCATAAAAAATATTTTTTTCGCGCCGACAATAGAGATCACAAGAGGTGGAGACAGTAAAGAGAGGAAATTCGACTTTGAATTCTACTTCGGTCAGGATTGCATAGGTAATGAATTATTATTGCAGTGCAAACATTGTAATTCCCGACCAATAATAATTACTTTATATACGAAACTTAATTTTAATTGTATTACAATAAATAACAATACAAAATCATTACAAAAAGTTCACCAATTAATGAAAATACAAGCTCAATAAATTCCAAAAAAATACAAATTAAATACAAAATAAATACAAAATTAATACAAAATTAATACAAAATTAATACAAAATAAATACAAAATTAATACAAAA
>JAQGAK010001990.1:0-24310 GCA_034696945.1 Lipothrix lubbocki
TGCCAACACTGTACATATGTATGTACGTAATATTTTGTCCTTGCCCCCCCCTTTGACAATTTCTGGCTACGCGCCTGAATATTAGTATATATTACTGCTTATATTTACTATATAATATATAGTAATATTATTCGCTCATACTCTTGGTGTGTGTTTCATTAATTAAATTAAAATTCTTATGTACTAAATTATAAAAATATGTAAATTATGTTATAAAAAAAATCTGAAATTCGTAAAAATGACAATAGTAAGTGGTAACATTCGTGGCCATAAATATTAATATATTTTTTGTTTCCTATAATTCGATAATTCAATTACATCGTTAATTAATTACTGAATTAAAATGTCAATAAGTCAATATACTTACACAATAACTCATGATATGAATATAACTTCGGAATTCATGAAAGTTCATTAATTAATCCAGAAACGTTAGAATCACTCAAAAACATATTACTAATTTAATATTTTATTTTTATCCAGATTATTCAGGACTTTCAGGGCATTTTAATAAAATTCATTTTTGATTATTAAAATTATTTAATTTAATTTTTTTAAAATTATTGATATCTTCATTTTTATTTTTCAGACGTTAAACATGTGAGTAACCAATTATTATTGTAATAATTTAGTAAAGTATATTATTTATAGTGGGCACCAGCCAGCGCCATTTAATTTTAAAAAGTATACCATTCACCGTCGACCATTACCAATTACCACACGGATAATTGAACAAAGTGCTTCCACCTACACGAGAGACCTGCGGACGCGCTGACATTTTTTTGAGGATTGGGAACTTCTGGTGGGGCACTGTGAAACATTTGGGGAATGACGTCGCACATGATAACAAACACAAGCCAAACATATCCAATTAATTTAAGTTATTTTTAGTATAATAAAGTAAATGGAAATAATGACTGCGTCCTTTCTTATGTAAGTAAACTCTTATTAATTACTATTATTATATTGATACACCATATATCGACTTGTATATATAAAGTTATTTTATATTAAAGTGGAGAAGCAATTTAATTTAATACGGAACGTTGGGCTGAGCGCACAATTTTAGATTTTTGTGTTGACTTGTTGATTGTGCTGTTGGAATGGGTTGAAATCACTGAATTAATGTAATTTATATTTAGGTTTTTTAATTCAAAATATTTTCCTCTGGAAATACCAAAATAAGATACAATACAAGGTAAGCCGTTTTTAGTTTCAAACATGAAGTATTTCGAAGATGATAAATTTAATGACATGACATGACTAATATGTGTTTAAATTTATTTTTGATATATTTTTTATTCTACATGGATATATCGAATAATTTATAACAAAAAATCTATTTTTATTTAATAATCATAATTTAATAATATAATAAATCTTGCTGTTGGTTAAATTAGGTACATTAATTTTGCAATGATAAAATTGAATATTGCTATCCAAATTTTTTTGTATTAAGACCAATATTTTTTAGGATTTTAAATTCTTTTTTATTTACTTTAGTACTTTATAAAAAAATAAATACCAACTTAAGTTACTTTTGTAATATTGAGTATATATTTTGATTTTGTTTTAGCGGAACGCTGGAATTCATGTTTATACCTGATTCACATGAAGAGTATATTGTGGTGAATTTCGTGGCGACTATTGGACGAAGAGGAATAAAAGCTGCTGACCTTAAGGACCATTATGTCGCCGAATCCTGAAGATTTGTTAGAGGAAGAAGATGGGGTTCAAGCTTATTTGATTGAGGAATTAAAGGAGGACAAGGCGGAATCACCGGCTGATGTTGAGAAAAAGCGCGGAGGTTGTTGTGATTTCCCGGGTTGTGACAGTCTAGCACGAGGATCCTGTCCAAAGTGTAAACTTGTGGGGTATTGCACCGAATATCATCGGCACTGTCACTGGGACGATCACAAGTATTATTGCTTGGCGAAGCGCAAGAAAGACAAGCAAGAGGCCTCCAAATCAAGATTCGTTGGACAGGTGGATGAAATTCAAAATCATCAACTTTTAACAACGTCGTCATCGATGAGCAGCGTCGTATCCGATGATTCTTCGTGTTTCAAACCCGTCGTCTCAAGTGTTGATGTGAAGCCTGGATCTGTCATCTTGATCGAAGACCCTGCAATATCTTTCCCAAACATTGAATATGCATTGCCCTGCTCGCGAAACATGCACACGATGATGGTGGAGATGAAGCATTTTGTCGCTCCGGATGAGCACAACCAAGATTATTTCTATTCCGAACTCCTCGACTCCGTCCAGGATTTCTATCCTCAGCCCAAAGTTGCCCAAGTTTGTTTCGGATGCTATGAAGTACTTGAGTCTGGCTTGTTTTGGGACTGCCGACGATGTGGAGTTCCCTTATGCTCCGAAATATGTGAGAAACAGGATGCGCATAGTGTCGAATGTTCGGCTATCCAAGAGGTTAATTTGGTAAGCAAAAATGCGTTAGAGTTAAAAGTCAAAATATTATAATGCAAGTAAAATAATTAGGCATCTTGTATTAACTTGCTTTTAAAATTTATTTAGACTATTTTCTATTTACGTATAGTTGAATGTATAACGGCATGGTCTATAGTAATTTTAATTTGTTTTGTTCCAATTGTAGCAAGTCGGCTACATCCATGAAGATGTCGAAGCCCTTTACATGGACATAGCAACGCTGCGAGCTCTAAGCCTGGAGTTAAACAAGAAAGAAAAGTTCCAACAGATTTTAGATCTAGTCAACCATCCCAGGGTTGAAAACTACAAAAGAAGTGCTAAAGGCAATATCAAACTTGCCACTGATCACTTATCGCTTGTTCTTCCTCTGAGTCTCAAATTCCACCCGGATTCTAAACTTGTTGTGGATATTTGTTGTGTCGTTGAGGCTTTGAGTGGAGTTTACGGAAGTAAATCATCGTAAGTTGCTCTTTTGTTAGTAACAATAATAACAGGACAGTTACTTAATTTATAATTTTATCGATTCAATGTGCTCATTTCGTCATAAAGTTTAAAATATATTTATTTACTACATTGTATTCTTATAATTTATTTAAAAAAATATTTTTTTTTCTTATTAGAAAGAAAAGCCTGTGTACACCTTCTGTGGTTCTCTTCACCACGACTGTATCCCCAATTGTTTGTTTACCCCGTATTTCCTCAACTTCGAAGCCACATCTAAAATTGCGCTTATAGCTTCAACGCCCATCCAAACAGGTCAAATCCTAACAATCAACGTTCTGAACAAACCACTGTGCATCAGTCGACAAGATAGACAAACTCTCTGCAGGAGGAATTACATTTTCGAGTGTGAGTGCTCGTTCTGCTCGGATCCCACGGACAATAACACATTCTTAAATGCTCTGAAGTGCCCCTCATGCCCGGATTGTATTACTGCCACCGACCCTATTCGGTACAAGTTGAGTTGGAGTTGTCAAAATTGTAATGTATCCATTTCTTGGACGGCTGTGGAAACTAAGCTCCGGCATTGGACGAATTCTGTCATGGCTGTCCGGGTTGAGTATCAGAATTTGGGCAAGTTTTTCACTTTAAAACAAAAGCTTTTACGCGAATTTCATCCCAATCATTACCTCGTACTTGCCGTTGAGGGGATAATGGCAAGACTTGCTTTGGGCTCCAGAGGTCATGCTTTGGGTGGAATGAAAACAATATCGCATGTGGTGAGGTGCTTGAACGATACTACTTTGAAGGATTATTTCCTTGTTAGACAGTATTGTTATCAGTCTTTTCGGTTTCTCCGAGTTGGATTTGCTCTAGAACGAGGTATGAGAATTTTATTTATTGCACATATGTATTTATTTGTATATTTCGATCGAGAATTTGTATTTTAATAACAATATATGTGGTTGATATTAATCTATTTTTTACAGCTCTCATTTTGTCCCAATTATTCTACATTGAGCTACTCCTTTCCTTGCCAAAGCTTCACTATTCTAATAAGAATATTAATTTGGACCTGGTCAGCATTCGGATACAACTGGCAAGACTGAAGGAAAGTGGAAATATCTTTCTAAAGCATTTTCACCCCTGTAGGCACATGGTGGGGAACAAAATTCTTGCAATTCTCAGCATGTTCGAAGAAAAACATCTCGTTTACTTGCTCTTGCACGGGAATAAAAAACTAAAAGAGAGGAAAGTTCGATCACAATCTCAATATCCAGTACCACATCTAAAATTCTGTAAAATTTTGAGACCTATTTTGGAATTCATTTTAACTCCCGACCCAATCAACGAAAACTTGTTGCTTTAATTTCCACCCAAAGTAAAATGTAGAGTTTATTTATCTTCTGTGACAATGATTTAATTTAGAATACTTAACTATTTATTTAAGGATGCTTTTATGAATTAAAAGTCAAATTAATTTTAAAAATTATATTAGCTTTTAGAAAATATTATACAATCAACTAGTTACTGTGAGATGGTTAATGGACGAGTAACTCAAAACGTTCGGTATTGATGATTTTACTATTTAATATTTACTACTGACAGTGTTTGTTTCAATGTCAATGTAAAACTATTATAGATTAAGTAGCTGTAATCTTAAAAAAGGTTTTTCCAAACGACTTTTTAAAAATAGACTGTTTGTTGTAATCCACAAGCGTAATGTTTGTTAATTCCACCTCTCAAATTAATGAAATAACCTGTTTGTAATGAATTTCAAATTTCTGTAACGAATTTTGTCAACATAAATAATCACAAAGTAATTCAACCTTGTCGTACTTTTTAAATTAAGACAGTGAGTAAATAAAGTGTTGCCACGATTTTAGAAATAGAAATAAAACTTAATTAAAATTAGAACGGTTGTAGTTCGTTTTAATGAATATTTTGATGCTGTAAAGAGAAATTTGTAACAAGGCTTTTAAATATTGCGTGATTATAATTCATTAGTATATATCATATGATTTTTACCAACATTTTATATTTAGGTCAAATTAAATGCTCAAATTATAAAAGAAAATATTCTATATTTAATTCTATTTATAACATTACTTTTAATATAATATATTAAATTACAACTGTAGTTGATATTTAGTGACATTGAAGTGTAAAGCTTTTGTTTAGAGTAATTGTAAATTATAAGGTAAACACATGATATGATAAAAATGAACTAACAGTTCAAGTTCTTCTTCGAAAAGAAAGCATATCTGCTCTACTTTCTACTTATGTGAAAGCTTCAAACCATCCCACCGTGAAAGTGCATTTACCCGCCAATTTATATTTATTTTGCAAATTGCAACTTCACTTTCACTCTTTCACTTGTATAATCTCTATGCCATAATTATAACGCGGGAAAAATAAAAATAAACAAATACTAAATTAGGATTATTTTTTTGCATGTTTACTTTTCACTCAAACCACATGCACATACTCAAATGTATATTCCCTTTTACATTGTTGCTTGCACATGCTTAGCCATTTATCGTTATGCTATTGCGTGATAATAATTTTGATATTTTTGTTTTAGCTCTTCTTCATCTTTAATTATGAATAAAATTCAAACAAAAGCATTTTCTTGAAAAATACGAAGCCTGCCAGAGAAAGGCCAATTACCATTTTTTAGTTAATAATATGTAGAATGAAGGTTTAAGCACAACGTAAAAGATCAGGATTTTTCCCCTGTATATGTGTATTATGTAATACTTATAGAAATTATAAGGACGTCAAAAGTAAAATATCTCCCTTAATAATGTTAGAGCCAAAAATAAAGGAATGCAAGCGTTCGCGTTCGCAGAGAAACCACCAAACGAACATCAACGTTGACACTGTTGAGCATCTTTTCCCCGATGATATATGTGCAACTTTCCGAAGAACTCCGCTTCTCTCTGTAGAAATGCTCAACCGCTTCTTCCCTTTGTGGTACAAGAAATGCATTGTGGTATACTTCTGGCTACGTGGTTGTACGTATTCACTTAGGTACATATTATATGCATATATGTATACGTTATATATATCTAATACCTACCGGTCTATACCTATACATATATATTTTTATATACAAATATAAACACATTATGCTGATTCTGATTCAACTACCTTAGAAGTTTAGAACCGAACGAGATGCACAAGATGCACATATGCCAGGTTTATATTACAGAAGTTAAACTTTCGCGAACCCACTCGGAAATCCGCGAATCCGCCGCAGACAATGCAGACGGATGATTCCCTGCTCCGCTGACTAAAAATCCCATGTCTGCTCTGCTCAAGTATCACATACACAGCAACAAGGGCAGAAGGATAGGTTGTTGAAGTCCCTGCGTTTTGAGTTGCAAAAAGTTTTGCTCACTATACTTAATACAAACTAAATTATATAGCCTTTCAATGAAATATCTGTACTTGAGCCTCGCACGAGACAACAGGGGAAGCTATCTCGGGTGAAAATGAAAGGTGGATGAGTTGTTTGCATGTATAGTATAGGTATACACGCATAAGTACTTAAACATCTTTGTATTTATTATACTTAGGTATGTATTTACTGCCAGCAGCAGAGTCTTCAAACATTTACACCAACAAGAATTTAAAATTTATCGTGTGTACTAAATAAATACAACTGCACAAGCATCTTCAAGTTGGTGTAAATCATCAAATCTGTATACATATATTTTACTGTGACTAATATATAGACTAATTACTAATGTAGACAAAATGTTTATTATTCGCCAAATAATTTAGCACATTTAAAAAAATAGAGACAGTGAGAGAGATTTTTCGAATCTTTCCCAGACAGACCCAAAGAGGCCGCCGGGCGGGGAAATTATCTGAGTCCTGGTGGTTAATACAACTTGCTAGAAGGACTGTCTCTGTTCGTCAACTATCTGAGAATCCTGAGTCTCATCGTCCAGCCAGCTCTTGTAATTCATGTTGAAGCCTTCCTCATCCGTTAGTGTAGAGTACAGACAGTACATACTTTGCCAATGTTAAAATATATGTTATGCTGTTCCATTATGGAGCACCACCAGACAGTCTCGGTGGTTCTTCAAGTCTCTCTTTCTCCTTTAGGCTTGATTCTCACTCTGCTTTTCTATACAGTTGCTATATTATGTATCAAGCTGTATAGGCTGACCCCCAAAGGAGTAAAAACTCCGGGTTTTCCTCCTCCGTCGACCTACATCTGCCTCGCTGAGCTTCAATATATAGCAAAAACTTTATATGCGTCTATGGTAAGTATATAAATTCATCAGACTTGTCTTCTATCGATGACGACCAGACTTATACTAAACTATATATTATACCTTTTTGAAAAACGTGTATAAATTTGTTGAAAGTACAAATAGAAGTGCAAAATGAACGTCTTTGCTATAATAGAAGCTTCGGAGAAGGAGCAGGAACGCTGCTTTTGCTAGACGCTTTTTGTGGACAACTCTTTGCTCGAAAGCATATCAAGCCCCCAGAGTGGGTCGACTTTATTTTGACTCCGCACCTTCTGTCTGGCCTGGCCTTCCCTATGTCTGTTCCCAGTCTGAGTCTATGTATTGATAGGAGAAGTGTGCAAAAAAAGCTTGGAAGCGCCTTGCATATTGCATATATACAGGCTTATATATTTTAAAGTGTAAAGCTTAATATAACCGTACATGCTTATTTTAGTAGCTTGTGTCGTACATACCTGTAGATGTATTTTGTTATTAGTTGTACATAGGGCCATACTTATATGTAGTTAATTCCTCTTAAAAACATACATAGGTACATACATAAACACACATGTTACAACAACGTGTACATACTTGCAAAGTTCTTTATGTATAAGTGCAGAATCTTTAAGCGGCTATTGGAACTTGTATTAAGTTTTGTGTATATTAAGATTATTACATATACGTATGTATATTATAAGTATCGAACAATAATAACGACATAAACATAACCGTCAATTCCTATATGTAATGATCCCTATACACTCTTCCAAAAGATATTGCACTAGTATGTATAACAAATCTTCTTGGAATTTTGCAATGTACAAATACTATAATATTATTTGCACTCTGTGCACATTTTTTTCGTTCATTTTAACATTAACTACATAAAAGCTCTGTATGTGGAAAGTGTATCCTCATAATCGTATTCGTATAGATGTAATGTAAGTGTCGATGTAATATAGCTCCCAGCCATGTACATCAATTTGAATACACAGTCAAGTTTACGTACAATCAGTAATCAGTACACTGTACAGGTAGGACACTCACTTGCTGATTCTGATAAACAACTTGTATACACACTGACACTTGTATAATAATGCAAATAACATGCACGTATGTATATACTATATGATCATTCGTGGGGTATGCGTACTAAAATTACATGTACTATAAGTTGCTTTGCATTTAAGAGTCTATATAAGTTAAATATATTCAGCAAATTCTAACTACACGTTTTCGTATGTACTTTGTTTTCCTGTCATCGGCTGTATAATTAGATGTCACGGTACAAGTAGTATATGGACATATGTATACACAGCATGTTATGTAAATTGGTATAAAGTTAATCCACACCGTATAGGCATGTGTATAGCTACATGCAATAATGTTATTTATAGATACACAACCTCACATATAGGGGATTAAAAGGACCAAAAATCCATAATCATATAATAATCTCTCACACATTTTTAGTGGGAACAGACAAGCAGACGAAAATAAGATAAAGATTAAAGATTCACTGGTTCATGTGTACTGTGTGTGTACGTATCTACACACTTATGTCCTAGGATTGTATTTTTGCTACGACCGTCAACCGTGCGTCCTCAAATGTCTGTGTGTGTATTTACAGTCTTTTGGTCTAAACTCTGAAGATAAGTGCATGATGGTTCAATCGTTCATCCTGATCATTCCCCCCAATCCAACAAATGCAATATTTTTTACATTATGCATTAATTGCCTTTTAGGACTATCAGTCTCCTTTTCTAACATTCGAACTTATGCTTCGTCGTGAGTACTACATACATAATTACAGATACATGTCTTACATTATGAGTATACTTACTACATGCTCTTTTGTGTACAATTATATTCCAATAACAGGATGCACATACATGGCGACCACATGCATAAATGGTACTAATGGGCTGTATTACTTTGGGTGTTATTGATAATATATGATACTTGTGATATAAATATAATACACATATCTATATCGACATGTACTTGTGCTGTCTAAATCATCCTGAGGATGCGTAGGTAATAAACCTCATATGTATAAAGAGACAAGATTGATACTCTTATTCTCTTATGTTTTAAATCATTCATTATGTACTTTACATACGTACGTATGCACATGTAATAAAAGGTGTCTCCATGCAAGTGCGTAAAGTTGTAAAACGCAAATTTTTTTGTGCATATATATCGACAATTTTGTCAGCGTATTGCATCTGCTGGATATGAATAATCAGCTACTATTGCTGTACACTTTATGTATATCTTAACCAATTTTTCAAACCCTTCCGAAGTATACAATAGTTATGCCTTTGAATATAGGTACATAAAAATACATTTAGGCAATACTTAAATACTACGGATACACCCTATATGTGTTATGCCATCCCTGTAGCATTTAACCAATATACAATCAGAAGCATAAAAAACGTAATCCGACCGCAGAACAGATGCACTTTGAAAACTGATTTGGTCGTTAAGTTTTACATTTGCGTCCCTCTCCTGCAAAAATGGGTTCACATTTAATTTAGCTCGGCATGGAATGGAGATACGTAAAGAATACAGCATGCTATACATACACACACTCATGGGTCTACTGAGTTGACTGTCTCTACCAACAGTACCAACACCAACTTCCAAATGTTATATTCGCTGGAACTTCACAAACCAACAGCAACCAAACTAACAACACTATTAGATATAGAAGTACTTGTATCTACATTTTTGGTTTATTGCACCAGTCATGATTACAAGAAGAGCAGTCCGATGAGTATATTTAAGTGTACCCAGAGGAGAAAAATCACATTTTGGAAACGGTCCGGCCTATTATTATTATTGTTGTTGTTGTAAAATGTTGTTGTATGGTGAATATCTGTAGTACAAACGTAGATACACGTTGATCATATAGCGGCCAGAATTGAGGATACAAACGATATCCCTACTAAGCATACACATTTGCTATTTCTAATACATTTTTAATACACATCTCTATATGTAGGATTACATATACTGAACTATTTTAAAATGAATGCACATTATATTATAATTATTATTGCATCCCGAAAATCACAACCGTACCCATATATTTACCTATAGTTCTAGACGGAGCATCGCAAATTTTTGCACAGCAAACTATTAACATCTTATATATGGTAGCAATAAGAGCTATAAGCATACATCTATACCATATCACGTATATTCTATGAATAATATCTGCCGCACATGCAATAATGCTTATACAATGCTTGTAATCTATTCTATTGTGGGTTACTGTACAATGTGTACAATGTGTATAATCCCTATTCCCTATATAATAATTATATAAATATAGGTGTGAGCCTATAACATCCGCCACTATATTGTGTTTGTGTATTAGTATACAAAATACTCTATAACATATATAAGTTCCGTGCTATACACGCTATACACAGCCATATACAGCAATGTGTGCAAATATATACAAATACATATATTACACATATAACCAATAATAAGTACTGTATAGACTGTTGTAGTATTAACTATCTATACAGTATAGATATACTATTAAAATACTAACTTTATTATGTAGTCCGTATTCCATCTACTGTAGTATACTGCACAGTTTACTATGTACTTCTACTATGTACAGTACACACACATCCCAAAAGTATTAAAACGCGTGAGTTGTGTGTGTTGTGTGTCTATGTCTGGCTTGTTGGAAATTTGTCTATGGAGTATGTAGCTCAATACATAAGCACGGTCTAGAGTTCGATGCCTTCTCTCTCTCTCCCTCTCTCTCTCTCTCGCAGTCTCTCTTTTAACCCTTTATTTCTCCATTACATACATGTATATCATACTTGATCGTCTATGGCTCTAACTCTTTTTCTGGTGGGGGTTGTGTATATATTACGTGTGGGAATGACTACATAGACTACTGTGGTAGTACATAGCTATATACACTATCCTGTATATGGGTTACACATATAAATTATACTATTCTAATACTATAAGTATACTATGTATTGTGTACATATTACAAATCTTCCCCTATACTTACACTTTTATATTATTTCGCCTCTTCTTTCATTGTGCATTTTGCACACTTATGCCTTTTCATACTAGACATAGAACCCTTCATATGTAATGCAAACGTGCAGACTTTCCTATATGTTGAGGTATACTGATTAAATTATATATAAAGTACATACATTCCTATGTCCTATGCATTGCTATATGTCACACATACATATGCGTTTTTTGCTTTAATACATACTTATATTTGATATAAAAACCTTTCATTTTTATACACTATATGAGTACATAGATATATTAAAATATATAAGGCTTTTCACGTGTGTGTATGTTCTACACTGTAGATACTTATATACTTATGTACATACTATGTATTCCATCTCTCGCATAGAAGAGCTCTTTTTCTATATATGCTCTTTCTCTCTCTCTCTCTCTCTCATCGTCTCGGCTCCTTTTATATTATATATTCCCCATACCCTCTAGTCGATATTCCCCACAACTGCCGTACAGACTTCTTGGGTTTTTGCACATTTCGGTTAAAACAGAAGACCAGACGAGTGTAGACCGTGAGGGAGGGAGAGACCTGTGATTCCGATTCTTCTATAAATATATAATTATTATACTTGTTATATACATCTATGTTTGGCGTATAAATATTATTATTTTTGTGGTATTTAAACTTTTTAAACAAATCTTTATTATAGAATAGAATATTAAAATACTTACAAAATAATTTATTAAAATATTCAGCCTTTTTATTTAAACGTTTGCTGCTCATTCCAATTTGCAATTTTTAAAACACCGCTGCTCTGCTTTTCCAGAGATTCCTTTTATAAGGATAGACATTTTTTGCAAAATATTTTGCGAAATACTAGAATTTGCGATTTTATTGAATGGACTTCTAAATTATTATTATAATTATATTGTATTAATATTCTACTTTACTGTTGTATATTATAATCAAATCCCAGTGTAGTGTTCTTGAGGAACAATCAATTTGTGGTGGTCAATATTACTTAAAATTATTTCATTGAGAGTTTGTGAAATAAAATTTTTGACAGTGCTTTAATAAAAGAGATTATTATATTTTTTCATAATAATAATAATATCAGAGTATTATTATTGTCATTATTATTATAACGTGTTTGAAACCTAAAATAACAAATTGTATTATTTTTACAAATTTCATTTTTTAAAGTAGAGAGTAAAATTAAAGGACATTCCGATTTCCTTTACTTAAATTTTGTTTGTCAACAAGTTTGTATTTAAATACCTTGAGTGGAGCGATTCTAAACATAAGAAAAAAATATATAAGAATTAATATTAAATTAAATTTCGGTTTGTACAAAGTGCAACTACATTCCGCAAGGAAATAAATTTACAAAAATGCATACTACATAATATAGTGCTAAAAATAGAATAAATAAATAATAGCCTTTTTTGTTTTTGCAACTGTCGAATTCCTGCAGATTTTCGGAGATATTTACACAATTGACATTATGCAATTTTAGTGTACTTATGATATATTGGCAGAAATCCATTTTTGGAAGTTGATTATAAATATCTTGACTATTGCTATATATTTTTAGCAGTTGCAAAATTATAGTGCCAAATCTATTGGAATGATTGACAAATGTATTCAGAATGCCATTATGTTTTTATAGCTGAAATAAAGAATATTAGCAAAACAATTCTAAAATTTTCGTGACTATAGACATCACAAATAATATTTTACAATTTTTGCAAAAAATAATTCATTTTGAAAAACAATAATTTTGCTAAAGCATTAGCATGATAAGAATAAATAATACAAAATGTATACAAAAATATTTCATAATAATATTATTATTATGAAATATTCAGAGTGAATTTATCATTTTTATTTTATTGTATTAATAAGGGATATTGTCGTTCACTTCGTATTTATTTACAGTGAAGGTCTTTATTTTTAATTTCAGATCTGGTTGACAAATTGTCATTAAAAGGAAAAGGAGTGCTGGATGCCCGAGAATAAAAATCGCATGTTGTTTAGTTTGGTGAGAGAGAGAGGCAGTCGAGAGACGTCTACGTGAACGGAACGGAGTTTTAAAGCGATACAAGTACAAGAACAAGGGTGAGTGACCTCGCGGAACTTAAGTGTCTGGTCTTTAAATGACCTCGCTGGATTCTCTATTTACATATTCTATGTAGCTCTAATGATTTTCATAATTTGTCATCCCCCCACTCCCCCTGAAAGAAACTATATATTCATATCCTCATTTTATCTCAATTTCCAAAATGATTCTTTTTAGTCATCGATTGTAAAATTGCTTAACAAATTCTAGCCGATCTGTTGATCCACTGAAGTTCCTCTTACAGTTGGCGAGGTCAAAGATCAAGTTTTTATTAATTAATTGAGACCGGATTTATTTCAAAAAATGACAATGCTAGAAGGTCTTCACAACTTTGGTTTAATTTAGTCGTTCCTTAATATCAATGATCAACCTATATGCTTATTTCTTGGGAATATTTGTCTCCATTTGAATTACTGTTGGGAAATCGAGAAGAATGGAGAATTTTGCTGATTAAATTAAAATCTAAATTACTGTTAAAAGAGAAAAGGAAAATTGTTTATGTATTACAAAAAGGCATTGACTGTCAGCAGAAAATTTAAGAATCAATAGAAAGAATTAATGACTTGTTAGAACATAAGTAATATTATTGATTTTTATAATCCATTGTCTAAGTTGTTGTAGCTCTGTATCTACAGTTGCCGTATAATGGATTTTCTATACTTATATTTTCTTCATCCACAATTTTTCGGTACGTTCAATTAAAAATTTGTGTGACTCCTGTATTTTATTTTATTTCAGAAGAGTGATTGCGGGCTGGTACTCTCGTAATAAACTACTGCTAATATATTCGAAGATATTTAAAAGGAAAACTACGGTGGTACAGTGGTGTGATAGCTCCGTTCTGGTTCCACGTCCCAACGTCACGTCTTAAACATTGCTGGTCCTGCCAACTATAACACTTTAACTTGAAATAATAATTATTAATGGTCTACATATATGTACACATACTTACCTTCAATTAAATAGACACGGAATCAACAGCCTTTCATTAGTGACGAGGAGTCAAAACAGACAAGGATTTATCAACAATAACATCCTCATTATTGGAACATCATCGTTAGAGAAGGATCCAATAAGTCCACGACGACGACGATCACCATTGACAGTGCTATTGAATCACTAATTTCCAAGAAATCAACATTAATAACATTATTAGACCATCCATTTACTCTTATTGGAAATATTCTGCATCCTGAGAAAATCCCTATTGTATGCACAAGATCAACATTTAATAAGTAACAAGATCAACAACAAGACGATTTTCCAGCTGGCAGCATAAAGTTATTTGTTGGTTACCCAAAAGAAAGAAGTGATTCTGATATTTCATCATTATCATCATCAGATGTAGATTATTTCAAGTGGGGTAATAAGTGCAAGACATCAAATTCAAGGTTTTATCACCACCTTGATTACTGCCAACGCCAAGTCTTTCAGAAATTCAATTTGCTTGAACCATGTAAAAAGGGTATTTTGTTTTCATAGCCAGAGGGACAAAATACTTTTTTTTGTTTGAATACAGCTTTGATTGTAAATTGTTCTTTCGTCGTTTTTCGCGATCAGAGCCAAGAAAGCGAAAAAATAATTATATTGTGCTTCTTTATGTGTACCTCGATTTAACGGTGAATTAAGCTTGTAAAGAGTACTAATCGCTATTTAATAATATTATAAATGATTATCGTCGAAAGCTTTAAAATCTATATCAAAGAAAATATTTACCGCTATTTATAATAAATATTTATATAGTTAGAGAAACTACTACAATAACCGGAGTATTGAATACTACAATAGTTCGTCAGTCAATAAGAAAAATATCGAAGAAATAAATTATATATTATAATTTATCATCCTACATCCTTCCCAAACAAAAGTGTGCTGTGATCAACATTGGAATCAAATCTTCAACAACAAAATCAGAATCTTTTCCAAATCAAACATTGTGTTACCAAAACAAAAACTAATACTTCGTACATATTACTATTACATTTTAAATTATAGAACATAACAACGTGATCAAAAGAATTTAATAAAATTCATCCTACTACTACACAAATAAAGCTACATACATGTACATCAATTAAGAAAGATCAAGCTAATCATCAAAAGTGACAAGAATATTCTGTGATTCATTGCTTTTCGTGTAGTTAAAAATAGTTCAGATAAATAATATTAATAGCAACAACAGTACTATAATACTTTTCCACACTCTGAAGTTATATTTCTGTGGTGTGTGGAGATCCTGCAAAAGAATACTACTATATAATAATATCAGTTCTTGATTTTTATAAAAGAATATTTTGTTGCATTTAGCCAAACAAAACTGTTCGGCTAAACTATTCCCCTTTGTGGCAAGAATTCAAATTTCAGTGTGAATAGCCAGTCACCAGCATGTCGGATTTGGACAGTGGAGATGATCAACCATCTGGAAATCGACGATCAGGTTAGACATACTCTTGTTCTTTTCTATTCAATAAGTAGCAGATACACGTTCATATTTATTTCGGAACCTGCGATCATCCATATTCCATTCTGATTCAGTTGTTGTTAAAATGGGGTAAAAATCGATTTTGCAAATATTTTAATCAATATTGCAAACCATTGCTAATAAGCCGATGTACTGTATACAGTATACTGTATGCATACTAATGCTAAAATAAAAATGTACAATAATTCAATAGCAAAAATCAAAAATTAAATACAAAAAATCCCCATTAAAATGCACAAAATTCACATTCAAGAGCTAAAAATCAATATTTGAATTCTAAAAATCTACAAAACAAAATTCAAAAGTATAGTCATATATGTAAACAGATCTTCCAGCGTATCGACATAGTTTTCCCAGTATCTCCTCAGTAAATATTTTGATTGTTATCATAAAAGAGAATCATTTGGATTTATATTGTAATGTCAAAACAGTCATATATTATGCAGTTTGTGGGTTTATTTGAAATTGCACCCAGGAAAAGTAAATACATTTTGTTTGTCTTTCATCGATATCCCTGACAAGGAATGATTATTATTTGGAGACTGACTATTCCTATTCCTGTCTCTATCGATGTCTACTACTGCCTATACGTCCTATACTAGTAGAGAAAAAGATACCATTGCCGTATCATCAGACATAAATAGAGAGTTTATTCACTTTTTTATTCTTTGTTCCTGAATGCTTATTTCTATTTAAAGAAGCCTCGTATGTTCATAAATGGATGGAATGAAGCTATGGGAGCAAATATGAAAATTGTTGACCTAGTTTCCTCCATTTGTCTCGTCTCTCCTATGTTGCTACTGCTTGATATGTATACAGCTGATGTTGAAGCTTCTCCTTCGCTTTCTTGGTCGGCCGTCGTTCTGTTGAACAAGCAAATAAAGCATAGAAGTTCATAAAAGTATATTGAAGGCTGGTTGTTCATCTTGCTATGCTGAGGGGTTTATAAATATTATAGAAAAGAGCTCCTAATGTGTAGAAAATGATCATCTATATTTTATACAAGTACAGTAGTAGTAGTGAGTATAGAGAAATAAAAGTTCATCATATTTATGTCTATTAAGGATGTACATGGATTGATGATCTTTATGGGGACTTATATGGAAGGTTCATCGTTGTTCATCCGGTGGAATTGTAGAAGTCTCTTTTATTGAATGTCTGGTGAGCTGGTTACTGGTGGCATATAGGATCTTTTCTTTTCTTGATTCTCCAACTCCTCCTTCAAATTTCATCTCTGCTCGTCTACTAATTCCACTATCTTATTCCAGACTGGGTTTCATCCTTTCTGCTTTTTCTCGATGGTTCCATGTCTCCAGGTTATTATACTAGATAATATTACTACTGAGGTTAAGATAATATTACTATCCTCAGGTTACTATAAGGTGTCTTCGCATTCAAAAAATCCATTTAATTTCGAAGATGCTTTTACTGTTGCTGATTCCATGATTTTTATAAGTATAGCGTGTACTTTTATACTTACAGAATGTTAGAAATAAGAAAAATATACTATATAAAAAGTTTATTGGTGGTACTACATATAGTATGTTGTAGTTTGTATTAACATACTGTTGGTACTGTAGTATAGTATCTATAATAGATCATTTGCAACTTCTTCTAGACGAACTACAATCCAACTAGCTAGGGAGTTCAAGTTTTGGCTTAAAATTGGCAAAGTTTTGCTGATGATGTTAAAAGTTACATATGGATGACATGATGCGGAGGATTATTACAGACGACAAGAGATTGATATGTTCTTAATGAAGATAAAGATGTTGAGGGAGCCTTGTTGTGTATAGTTTGTAGTATTATAGCTTCTGTCCTTTCCTCACAGTATGATATGATGATTATATAAGGTCGTCTGTGTCGGTGGGTGATAGAGAAGGATCTTCTATCTTGTATGTACATACATATATCATGGAGCAGGATTTGGTTTTGAGTGGTGGAGGGATATATTTATATCAGTATTTATAAAAAAAATAGTATACAAGTATATCTTCTATGATAATAATGATAATCCTCCGATCTGATAAAACTTTATAAATAGTTGAAATGTTGTCTGTATTGATGAAGGAGTGTCACTCACGCAGTCAATATCTTGTTTGTGGAGGTATTTTTTAATGCTTGCTGTTTTTACTCATAGTTATATACATACATGAGTTTACATACATTAAGGTAGATACATGTGTCCCTAAACAAGCCGGCAATATAAACACAACATCCATTCTGTGTATGTTTTATGCTTATTTTGTACCCAATAAAGGATTAAATCTCTGTATTAGATAGAGAATTGAAAATCTATAATAATAATTTACAAGGTAAAAACCAATATTATAAACTACAGAATTCAATCCTTAAAATGTATTCACAGACAATGCTATAAATTGTAAATACCTGTGGACGTGTGTAGATCCCAAACACAGCAGCAATATCGTATGGACATACACAAGAGTAAATTCGCTGTATTTAAACTTTAAATACCTCAAGCTGAGTGTTCTTATGCGAATTCGCGAATCTTACTGCTTGCTGATCCTCGTATAATATAAAAGCATCATTATATAATTATCTATACATACTTACTTCGTAAATACTTTGGCACGTTGGATATATTACAAAAGTATCTGAACATGTGTAGACCGCATCTTTTTATTCGTACATAATAAAACCTGTCTAGATGCCTTTTGCTGCTACAAAGTAGCAATGCCTTTTTTCCTTTTGCTTTTGGCTTTAATATAATAACTTACCTGGGCTATCAATAATAGATATAAGTATGTTCAACTCTTCTGTAGTACTTCAATGTCTCGAAAAGAACTTGTAATGTATGAGATAGCAAAAACATAGTTTGTAAATATTTATAACATTGAAAACTATCTTCGATGTAGCTATTTATTCTTGTTGTTGCCAAAACCTGCGGTGCATGGCATCATGATAATGATGATGCTGCATCACTTGGTGTTGTTTTTTTCCAATCGTCGAATTTATATGTCATATATCTCTAAGGTTTGCATGACTTCGTTCTTATAGGGTGATAGGGTTACATATATATGGCATTCGTTTTAAACTGTTTTTTAAATGTATTTCCAATGTATTTATTACATTCTTATCATATGGTTTGTTGTATACTATAATATGACTTGAATTTGTCTTATAAAGAATTTAAGTAGCTGGATTTATTGCTTGAATTTTTATTCATTTATTTTTTTGAATTTAGCTCGCTTTCGATTTGAATCAATATATTTATAGTAGGCTACCATTTGGTTCTATTTAACTTTAGTTGACTGACTTGGATTTGCATTTAGTTGACTGGGTTTGATTTAAATTCTATTCTTGCCAACTGTATTTCACTAAAGAAACTTTTTTTTAGCGAACAGTTCTAGTAGCAAAAATGGAAATGGGAATGGTTTTAGAATTTATTTTATACAGGATCAACAGACTGCATGTTGTACACATAAAGAAGAAATACATGATAACGTTCTATCCCGTACAAATAACTGGTGGTACGGGTACATAAAATACTAATTATGCAGATCAAAGCTGTCCTCCTGCTTTACTGAAAAACGAAAAAGGCTTTTTCAACTCGGATTTTAATACTTAAGACGATGATGGTGGTTTGTGGTGTGAGAAGAACTCCTTGCGTGATGAAGTTGTTGACACAATAATATATGCTTCTTCCATATCTACATACATATTAGTAGTAGTACTTGTCTAGTTATTAGATAATAAGTTTCCATTTCCAGGAATTCTGGTACTACTCGTTGTGTAAATTTGTGTACTACACATATATACGCTACGCAACGAGTAGTACCAGAATTTCTGGAATCACATTATCTAATAACTATATAACTATTACAGCTATTTTGCTACTGTTACCTTGATATATTATGCTTACTTTCAATAACAGAGTGGAATTGAAACTGAATACATAATATGCAATGCAATGCATATTATGGTATTTAGTTGTAAATGCTCCTTGAGCATCATACTGCAGCGTGTCTTAAGTCTTAACCTTTTGAGGTATACGATACTACCATACTACTACTTCTGCTACTATGTATGTATGTACTACTTAATACGTTGACGTTGTTGAACATGAGAACTGCAAATTTATGTATTCATGTTTAATACACTTTTCAAATTAAAATGTAAATGCTCCTTGACTACTGCCAACAGCAGTAGCCATTGTAGGATGTAGTACAGCAGTAAAATAGCAACAACGTCAAAGGAGTCAAGTCAAGATGTATACTTATAGCATCATATGTACGTGTTTTCATTTTCATTTTTTTTCATCTGATTACTTTATTTACATGTTATTCCATCATCAGTACAAAAAGATGACTATGGTCTCCCCGATATAACATGTGAGAATTAGGAACACTAGGAATTTGGAAGGATAGATAAGAGAATTTGTATTTGTAGTAAACTACATTATGTAGTGCTCTACAGATACAAATTCTGTTGTATTCTATTAATTCTCTTCGTTTGTAAACCTCTATATGGAATATACCTAGTAAGTTGGTTCCACTCTGTACTAACCCTAAGTACTTGTCAACTTCTAGTGAGTGTTCGTACGTGCAAAAAGGACTAACATCTACTCACAACTGGAACATAATACAATTTCTAAAAAAATATTATAAGTACAGAATTAACTGTCAGCTCTTTAATAATGTTCAAACTTTTATTCATCTAATCTAATAAAGCATTACATAGTTCTTGTGAGGATTGTCGCACAAACACAAAAATACCTGCACACGCACACACATACACAAATAAGCACTCATACACCATGAGTATATCTGTATAACAAGTACACCGTGTGCATCCACTTTTGCACATATCTAATTATGTTTCAAATTTAATTAGGTACACACCGGAGGCAAAAACTGTGTGTGACATTTTCCTTGACAAGGTTCTAGTTTGTATACTAGACCTTTATTATTGCAAAATGTGTGTAATTTAAAAGAATTGTAAGTATCCCCGAATGTCAGACGAGCTCAGTACTGCTGTACACTTTTACATGATTACGACTGATTTAAAAAACGATGTTATATTAGGGGTATGTTCACATTATTTATGTACTTAATCGTATCTATCTGTATATTTATTTACCCCCGGCGGAAACGTAAGCAGCTTACGTCCTACGTGTCATCATGTCTAATTTGCTAACATGACCACTTCTTTATTATATGGAAGTTTTAGTAAGACGTTAAATTAATTACCTTTTAAGTGTAAGTGTAATGTCCGCACGTCCTAAAGTAAATTCTTCTGCAAGCTTCCAAAGGTTTTATACACTAAAAGATTTTTTTGTAAATGTCGGTTAGACTAGAAAATGAATCAAACTTTTAAAAGTACACTTCACATCAGTAAAATCCTGAAAAAGGAAGCTAAAACTTCAAAGCTCCATTCTCATTTTTAAGGACAAAGGCTCGTATAATTCCCCTACCTCCCGCGCTCAACAATATTACAGGATTTTAAAAGCTTGTTATTATTTGCATACAATAGAGCATAATAAATTCCATAGATGTAAAGTATTTACTGCGGAGTAAAAATAAAAATTTTACGGCGGTAAAATTGATTTTTTAGTAAACCTTCTACAGTTATGCTTATGCTGTCTACTTTCTGCTAGTCTGCTACTTTACGTTTTCGTCTAATTTTTAGCATTGTATACTATACTACATATATAGTATATACACTCTAGCGATAGTTTCATACTTGCATACTGGCTCTTACTGCAACACTGCAAGTATACATAGTGCAAGTTGTCCAGAAGCAAGAGACGAGGCACGAGAGACGAAAGTTTTTGTATGTAAAGGAAGTGCAAAAAATACATAAAATGTGTTTTGTTGCAAAAAGTATACGGAACTAAGCTTGTATATGTACATATAAATATTTATATAAGTCCTGCATACGTATAAGTATACTATTATGGGATGAATTCCAAGAAACCTCCGAATCATCGGTGGAGATGCAAAGTGGGCTATATGTGCGTCCAGCTGAAAAATAGGATATCCACCATCAATTTAATTGCAAGGTGGGATAAGTCCACTGATTTGCAATTGCCTTGCAAATTAAAATTTTGAATACATAAGCTCTCCCCGTTTTTATTTTTTAATGCAATTTGAATATTTTATACCTTTATTTTATTTATACCTTCTTGCACTGAACGGATGGCGGATATCTCATCGTGCACTTAGGTTCACATGGAGATATCCCACTTTGCATCTCCACCGATGATATGTATGCGTCAGTCAGTGTGTGTACATGCAATCTTTATTTATTTTCGTTGGAATGGGAGTATGGGAGTTCATTTATATGTTTGTCATGGACCAGCTGCATTATTATATAAAGGTTTTATAAATATATGTATAAATACCCATCCCGGCTGGTGATATTATAACTATGTTATGTTTGTGACCAACAGAGCGTAAGTTTAAAATATAAGTGTACGTACAGATATATAACAAACAACCATGGCGTTGCTAGTTGCTACTACGTGCGAGGATTCACGGAACGGACGGACTACGGAGCTCGGTTAATAAAAATAAAAAAAAATATAGAAAAAAGTATCGCTTTCTCTTAGCTAAATACGTATGTAAATACATATATGAAGATATAGATAAGTATATGTGCAGTATTTATTGCACGGACAGATAACACTCACATGGACGGAATAAAAAGTTAAATGGTCAGGAGGGGATTATTTGCGATTATTTGCGTGGTGTTTGTGTGTGGATGAGGTACATTTTTTATCCCATACACAAGGTATAGAAGGTTTACGTACTTGTCAGAAGTTTATGTAGGTATCTATAATGAGAAGGTTGTATCGTATAGAAAAAAAATATAGAAAAAGAAGATATACGTAAGGATTCTTTTGTGGAAAATAAGCCCAGGAGAAGTGGACAAAAAAAGTACGAGACATAGATTTTTTGCACGTCTGCTAAAATTCGCAATGCACGCATAATCCCACAATGACCATAGCAACATACACATTTTTGTAGCGCAGGTTTTTTTTTGCATTACAATAAAAGCTAACATGATTACGTTTAGTTAACTGCAATAGTCTAAATCTTTGCACCACCTCTGTTTATTAGAGTTTCCATGCACACAAAATTGTTGTTATTAAAACGACTAAATTAAAACTTATGTAAGCGGCTAAAAACTTTAAATTCAAAACTAATTTTCTATACCGGCGGGCGAGGGACTTAAAATTGAAAACTGTCGGAGGAAAATTATTACAAAAATATTTTTTCACCACCCATACATAATATCTATGGTCCCGCATGTATAAACAGCAATAAAAGAAGATAAGGTTCACATAATTATAATAATTTTTGAAATAATTATTCATTCCGCGGCAGTGTACATAGGAGAAACTGTAAAAGTCTGTTGTAGTTTTTGCAGCAGGAATTACTATTGCAAAATGTAACATGCATAAGTTTACCTACACAAGCTTCTGCCTTATCTACATCTTTATGAGAAAATCCAGCCAGACACTATATAATATCCAGAGTGTCTAAATGATTTTTTTTACGTGGAGTATGTACAAGCAAGGATGGGGATACGATGAGAGGTGTTGTATTTTAGAATTTAGGGATTGAACATGTAATTTAGCACATAGGTATTAGACATGCAACGTGTAATATGTACTTGAATATAGTATACTTATAGTGATTTAGTATAGAGAATTTTTGCATAGAACGACAGGATTTTAGCATGTATTAATGTAATGATTTTATTTTAGTGGATATAGAAATTATATATACATACCATGGGATTTTGTATTTTCGCTTTAACATTATAGGATCTGTTCATGTGTGGATGTATTATTGAGCATATATACTAAAAGATTATATTGAGTTTTATATTTCAGCATGGAATTACACACATTGTATTTAAGTGCTGTTGTTGCTGCTATGCAAAAAAGGGTTTTAAGGATGAAGGCCACAAAGTTGCAGCTTAAATTGCAAAAACGTACATCTTTTATTATGACTACCATATACTACCCAGTCCGAGTATATCCCATATAATTCCATACTTACTCCAAGACAAATGTAAAATACAGATATATAGATTGTTATACAACTATACGTGTGTAAAAGATGAGAAGCATACATATGTATGAATGTTACTATGTTACATGAGAATATTTAGGAACTTTTTGCATGTACAATTACATATGTATAGCTGTTGTATTATATGGATGATAAGCTCTACACACAGAGATGCATGCACCGGCGCGTGTACAATTTATGTACAAAATGCAATTTTATACTTTAAACATGTTGTAGTATTGTATGCATAAATGTAAGTAAAAAGTGTAATATAAGTATGCACGTCTGTATTTGTGAGGAAGGAATCTCATCTCGCCGTCTGCTCATCCTTATTATACACAGTGTACTCATTGCTGCACAGTACAAATCTTCTGCTGCTGCTTTACTTTGTATGTGCAGACTTACATATGTACATGTTGTGTATTCTATATACACGCTTAGAAAAAAACATGGGGTTTTTAAAGAGAAATCTGGTAATTTTGCCAGAGAACTCGGTATGCCGGGGAC
>JAQGAK010001991.1:0-24308 GCA_034696945.1 Lipothrix lubbocki
TCTGGGGTGAGGCAGCAATTTTTAATGCTGCTGCTTGTTGCAGATGCTCTAACCCCGCGGCTGTCGGAGGGCCGCTAGCTCACCACTTAACTTTGTCTATTTTTCAGTGGTCTGACATTGTCTGTTTTGTTTCGTCAAATGTGTGTCAATATTCTGAATATTTCTTTTCGTTCTTGAAGATTTGAACCGGTATGCGAATATAATTGGACTTGTCTTCTATAACTGCGATTGATTTTGTCTTACGTTGAAAATCTTTTAAGCCAGTCATTATCAAGTTCTTGTTTTAGGTGTTTAGTCAGAACAGAATTTGGTTTGGATTTAACGTCTGACCGGCTTTTATACTAAACATTTACAAACATAAAGGGGTAATAAAATATTATGTTAAAAGTACTTTCATATATGTATTTCCATATTATACATAACAGACTCTGTATAGCCCTAGGGTGCATCGGAGTATAAACCCAAATAAACCCAAATTTTAAACCCAAATCAACCTTTGAAAGGTGTACATTTTTAAGCTCAAATTTATCTTAATTAGAATAGAAAGTGACATTTTAGTGAATTCTCCCATCAAATACAGTTCCTCTAATCCAGGAAACATGAAATTCCCGAAAAGCAGCTCTGTAAATGCAGTGAAATATGCAAAATTAAAAAAAATTTATTAATATTATTATATTAAAAGCTCAATTTAATCATCAATTTTCCAATGTTAAAAACTAGAACATACTCCGTTGGCGTTGCCAAGTAGTTGTGCTCTTTAGTTTGAAAATACTCATTCTCCACTTGTTTTACCTATCCTCCACAGCGTTTCAAACATCTCCAGTAAATTATATCATCCTTCACTATGTATTGGTGATAAATAAAGCTCTCGCGAATTAATGTGGGTTTATATTTGTTGCTCTGAATGCTTCTAGCGTCAGCAGCCATCTACATGAACCGAAAAATATATTATTGTAAATCATATGCACAAATCAAGATTTTCTCCTCCGAAATATTTAAAACGTGCGGTTGATACCCAATTTTGAGAGCAACTGATTTATAGACATTATTTAGATGACTTTTGTTACCCATTGTCATTAATATTATTTGCGACAACGGGTAAAAAACCAAAAGAGCGATTAATTTTTACTTTTAATAATTACTTGTGTTAGCGCCGTGCTCATCCTCTATCAAACATACTTATATGTAAATGCATGGTTTAGATTTTACTCTATATATCAAGCTCATGTGAGCATTGTTGCATCAGGCCATCGCCTATGATCCAATCACTCGCGGAGCTCTTCTCCGCCGAAAACCTCTATTGTTACCATAAGATGCTATTGTTAGCGGTAACCATGCTCCTAGCAACGGTAGCGTCACTTCTCAACAACTCTTCACTGTGTCAACATATTATTATTGAGTTTCATATTTTCCAAGTTGAATCTTGTACTGGAAACTAATTACTAAAACTATATTTATTATTCGGACATTAATCAAGTTAATTAAATTATTTGTTTTCCTAAAATCATTGTACCTGGTCACAAATATTATTAATAAAAATTGATAGAAATATTATTTGCTACTACCTCGACCGACCTATTCTATCATATCAAAACTACTTGATTTTTCTCCAAGTTACCATCTGTCCTTTGGCATAAATTAAAGACTACACTCACAAACAACTTGTAATAACTTGTAATAATTATTATTGGCAGCAAAGGCATCAACAACTGTACGACATGCGAATAATTCAATTGCATGTGTGATCTAATATTTATTGATTTACCGTTATTTTCGTTTCTCGGCGCTGGGTTCTAGTTCGTCGCATGTATTAGTGAAAATTAGTGCATAGGTTTGTGTAATTGGAATGTAGCCGTATTTATTATTAACTATGTTGACCCATACATACATGTATTGCTGACCTTATATTTGAAGATTGACAATTTTTGTACGGACAAAATTTTGACTGACCATTTTTGCACTGACGAAATTTTGACTGACGATTTTTTTACTGACGAAATTTGACTGACCATTTTTGTACTGACGAAATTTTGACTGACCATTTGTGTTTTGACATTTTCAAAGTGACGAAATTTTAGTTGACCATTTTGGCATTGACTAAATGCCATGCTGGCCAAATTACGTGCTGAAATTTTCTCAACTGACGTTTTATCTATTGACGATAGATTAAATTTAACAACAAAACATTTCTTCAATGAATTAATTGACCAGGTCTTGTTTTTAACTATCGAGAGGGCCGTTTGTTAACCTTGTTCTCATTATGCACGTACTTGCTCCCGTTTGATTACATGGGGCTGCGTTACTAATTCATTGGTTTGCATATGTTTAGATTGCGATTGCATTCCCACATGCAATTAGGAAGGCCAGGTGTACTGATTTGTAATAGGAAAAAATCTAATACCTGATGGAAAGTACATCAAGTGCTGATGTTTATTTATTACCTGTTTGACATAAATTACTCATTTAATAATGCACATTTTAGGTAGACCAGCAAATTTTTCTTCGGTAAAAGATGCCCTACAAATTATTTAAAGACGCAGGGCTTATTTTAACATGTTAGCTGTGTGACAAATTTGGCACACATGCCCTAAGAATTTCACACAGGCCCTAATGGTTGCACGCAGCCCTTTAAATGTACACACGCCTAAAATGTACATATGCCTTTACTTCTCTAAAAATTTTGCCCCACGTGCGACACACATAATCTTAAAATTTCAGGGCATTTTAGGCATCTTCCCTGCACAAAAGTCCTCGGAATTTCTATACCATTTTATTTATTTATGGAGCTTTCTAATAGCATTGGTAAGATAGCCAAACTGCCCTAAATTTTGTCCAAAACGCCAAATTTTTTCAAAACGCCCAATTTTTTAAACAACATTGTGCATTTTTGATTGTTTGCAATGAACAGATTTTGCGGGCATTTACCTAGGAGAAAAGCCATTCGTAGCATGATGGCCAGAAACACAGATTTTTATTTTGTTAACATTAGACGCACTATAGGTTTTATGGCAGCAAGGATAACTTATCTGCATATGGAAGTCACAGTTAAATTTAATAACTATCAGTTAGTTACTCCTTAAAATAATTTTATCTATTTAACTGAATAATTATAGATTCTTCAATGCTTGAAACATTACCGAAAACAACGCTTACTTGTTCTTGCTACAGTGAACTCTGTTGAATGTGTGCGGCAAGTGGCATAAATTGTTTCTATATTGCCACTATTTTATCCGAATTTCTAAGTTCCTGTACTGTAGACGCTTTCAGCCAGCTCTTTTAATTACAGCGACTAAATAATCTGCAGAATATTAGCATTTAGGCAATTTTATCTAACTTCAACGTAAACAATTTTTTTCCATAACCGTTCAATGCGATGTTGGAGTTCCAGTTAAAACATAACTTTATTTAATTAACTAAATTTAGCATCAGCAGGTAGATCCCGACCCGCTATGAATTTAACACTTACATTCTCTCGACACTTGTTTATTTAAGCATACCATCGCCCCACTCACATTTCCTGGGAAACAGAAAATTCCAACGCTGTGGACTCTCTAAGAAAACCTTTTTGTCATTAAAAACGTGAACATCCGAATTTAGAAATCCTACCTCCTAAATCACCAAATCCTACCCCTTTTTTAGGTTTTCTAGTTGTTTAGAACATTTTTTACCCTCAAACTGATAAATCGAAACGTGTACGGTCCCGGCAAATTTCTTTAACACATTATGGAAATCGCGAAAAACACGATAAAATTAAAAATTCATAATAGAGTATTCCCAGCTAAGTAAATTGTTTTATTGGACATCCGAACATCCCAAAACCACAAAAATTAAATTTGAAAATTGCAAAAAACGCAAAATGCGCAAAAAATAGTGTAAAAGCGCGAAATACTGCGAAATATACAAAATTTTCACGAAATATCGCAAAATTTGATGTCCAACAATTTTTGCTGAAATTTATTGCAACGTCAATTTTAGTTATAAAAATAAATTCCTAAATTTTTTTTATTTACTTTTGGCATTCAAAACTGCTCAGTTTGAAAATAACACGGTAAAACTTGTTAAATTAATGTCAAAAAACACAAAATAGAGCCAGAATAAACAGACAAATAAGAAACTGTAGATAAAAATCGCGAATTTTAGCGAAATTTTGTCATCGATGTTGCAAAATACCGCGAAATGTAATTTTACGAAATTTTGCGGGGCAAAATCGCGAGATGGTCCCAGCCCTACACCTTATGATCACGAAAAATACGCGCAAGAAAATTCAACTGGGTTAATGCCCTTAGAAATTAATACACTTGCCCTTTTCGGAAAAAAATGCACACAGTCCATATCGTCGGCAAAGGATCTGAAAGTACCAACTGCACCAGGTGCCAGTGTCTTAATGTACCAACGCGGGAACGCTCAAAATTCTAAAGTCAAAAAGTACCACAGATGTTTAAGAGTGGAGTTATGGCTTTTGGTATGTTTAGACATTAGTGCAAAGAGGCTTTTGGTACATTAAGACATTAACCACGCGTGCAGTTGGTACCTTCAGATCCTTCGCCGACGATATGCTGTTAAAGTTAAAATAGGGCCTGCAAAGACGTACAGTTACTTACTCGTATTTGCTTAGAAGTTGACCACTCAATTAGTATAACGCTGCATGCTCCAAAGTTAACATAAGCTACAAATGCATAAGAATAAGTCGTGCGTTCTATATTCTTCTGCATTAAAGTAAAGTTTACTCGTGTCATCTTTGCATGTATTTATTTACATATGTAACTACATAGCAATCGTTTTTGGGGGCAGCGCTAGTGTCCCTTATAAGTCTGTAATTATGTACGTCTGTATGTCTGTGGATACCATAACTACAATACGGGTCATCCGATTTTGCTGAAACTTGGTGCACATAGTCTCAAGACACAGTGCTTGGATGAGTTCAAAGTTGAGCCAAATCGGTTAAACCGTTTCAGAGTTACCCGAGTTTTTGTGAATTTTTACCCCGATTTTACTTAAACTTGGTGTACATAGTCCTTAGACATAGGGCTTGGATTATTGTGAAGTTTGGCCGAATCGGTCAAACCGTTTCGGAGTTACCCGGGTATTTAATAAAAATTCCCCCGATTTTGCTGAAATTTGGCGTAGATAGTCCCCAGACATAGGGCTTTGACTACGTCAAAGCTGGGCCGAATCAGTCAAACCGTTTCGGAGTTACCCGGGTATTTGAAATATTTACCCCTAATTTCGCCAAAACTTGGTGTATATTCCCCAGTCTTCAGATAATAAGGTTTGGCTGAATTCGAAGTTAAGTCATATTAGTCTCTAAGTTTCGGAGTTACCCGGGTTTAGATGCAAGTATTGAACAAATATATAACCAGTTGTTACAAAAATAGATAAAAATGGGGAATTGAAATAATTTATATTTAAACACTGACTTGACCCATAATAAATGCCGGGGTAACGGCGCTAGCGCTGCCCCTTCGCTCGAGCACCCCGTCAGGGGTGCCATAAATTGTTGCGAAGTGACGATTTTTTTCTATACGAATTATCTGACTCAGCGTATCAAACGTATGCTTTTGTTAAAAATATTTAATTGGACTTTGCAAAATTTACGTATGAAAATATTATTTTCGAAATGTAATTTTGTATTCTTATGATGCAAACGTATGCTATTATGATTTGATAATGCGAAACTCCAGCACACGTAATGCTTACGCTGATTTTTGAATATGATATTATATCTAAATATGTATTTAATCAGAAAAATTTACATAAAACCCTCATATTTTTCTTCAGTAAAACTGTTTAACCAAATCAATTCTGTGCACTGACAAGCTCAGAAAAATCCTTTAAAAACTAATATGTCTAATCATGTAAATACCTAAATTACAATTGCAAATGCACTTTCCAGGAAATGATAATGTTTATGATTATCCGGCAGTATCTGTGAAATTCTGTTTTCATGAAACAGTTTCAATAATTTTGCATGGAAATTAAATATTCAAAATGTCGAATTTTTGTTAAAGGTTTTTAAATTTTTTAAATAAGCAAAAAGGTATTTCTATTCGGTAATAATTTATGTACCTAATTATATTTAGAGCCACTCCGACGGCTCAGTGGCTAGAGTATCTGCAACAAACAGCATTGGTATTGAATCCCTGACTCACCACGGAGTCACCACATAATAAAAGTTGGACCCCAATTAGGAAAAGGGGAGCAGAGACGAGGAGTTCAAGGTTGCACTCAAGACGATAGTGAACCACGGGCCAGTATGCGTACAAGACTAATGCGGATGGACTGTCTTAACACGGAGAGACGAACAAAAGAAAAACCATTCTGCATATCTTCCTAGACTTTCCATTCCGACTGATTGTCCAATTGCCTGATCTCCTCATCCAACTCTCAAAGACCCGACCTTTGGAAGCCGGTATATGTTTCCCATGTGTCTCTCTATCGCGTTGGGAGGCCAACGCAAAATAGCATTCCCAATTCCGACTTGTATACATATAATTGAGAATATTGTAATGTATTGAATGTAGGATGTGTATGGAATGTTCCTAAACACAATTAAAGTTGATACTTTTTAGGGCAGTGCCCCCCGGGGCGAGACCCCTCATGTATTAGTGCATGTCCGTACGTCCGGTTGCACGATAACTCAATACATAACCCGTAGTCCGATTTTGTTCAAACTTTGTACACATAGTCTTCAGACATAAAGCTTGGATGAGTTCGAAGATGGGTCACCCGTTTCGGAGTCACCCGGGTATTTTGATAAACATCCTCCGATTTTGCTGAAACTTGGTATACATAGTCTCCGCATGCATATTACTTTAATTATCACACCGTTAAGCCGAATCGGCCCACCCGCTTTGGAGTTACCCGGGTGTTTTTTTTAAATCATCTAATTTTGCTGAAAATTGGTATACATAGTTTCTAGCCATATGGCTTTACTGACTTTATAGTTGAGCCGAATCGGTTCACCCGTTTCGGAGTTACCCGAGTATTTTTTAAAAACCATCAGATTTTGCTGAGGTATACCAAGTTGTAGTCCTACGGCATGGCATATTTGAAAGTTTTGACTAACCGGTTGAAAATCGGAGTTACCCAGGTTTTTCTTCCGATTTTGCCAAAACTTAGTATATGCACCTAGTCATAAGGGATGGATTATTTAAAATCGAAACAAATCGGTTGAATCGGTGTTACCCGGGTTTTGAGAAAAGTATCAATCAAAATGACGCGTATTTGCTTTAAATTAAAAAATCGTCGCTTTGCAACGATTTATGGCACCCCTAACAGGGTGCAGCAGCAAAGGGGCAGCGCTAGCGCAGTTACCCGGGCATTTATCGACGGTCCAATCCATGTTTGAATTTAATTTAAGTATTTCGTTTTCCCATTTTTATAAACATTAATTATTTCAATACTTGCATCAAAACCAGGATAACTCCGAAACTGAATGACTAATGCGGCTAAACTTCAACGTAATCTATTCCCAGCCCTATGTACCCCAAGTTTTAACAAAATCGGAGGAAATTGTTGTAAATACTCTGGTAACGCCGAAACGGTTTGACCGATTCGGCCTAACTTCAAAATAATCCAAGCCCTATGTCTAAGGTCTATGTACACCAAGTTTCAGTAAAATCGGGGGAAATTTTTTTAAATACCCGGGTAACTCCAAAATTGTTAGACCGATTCGGTTCATCTTCGAAATTGTCCAAGCTTTATGTGTAAGGATTTTGTACACCAAGTTTCAGCAAAATCGGGGGAATGTTTTTCAAAAACCCAGGTTACCGAAATGGTTTAACCGATTTGGCCCATCTTCAAACTCATCCAAGCACTTTGCCTGGAGACGATGTGCACCAAGTTTCAGCAAAATCCGATTACCCGTTTTGTAGTAATCGTGTCCGCAGTCGTACAGACGTACAGAATTACAAACTTATAAGGGACGCTAGCGCTGCCCCTAAAAATTAAACGCAGAGTTGATGTATATAATATGAATTAAGTCAATGTCTTTAACATCTTTTAGGAACAATAATTTTTTTATTTTCTGAGCAACGTTTCGACAGTCTTCTTCAGGCTCACTGTATGCACTGGCATATTCAACATTTTTGAATTTGAAATTGCGAACATAAATTTAAAAAAACCAGTTTGTTTTAAATTAATGATTTTAACAAACATTCATGCTGTTAATAATAGTAACGAAGGCCACTTAAAAAAATTTAGGCTAAGATCACTCCGGGGGCGCCGGCCCCGTCGACATTGTCATCTTGAGGTTATTAGATGTAAAGATTTTGACTGAACGTAAAGGTTGAATTTAATCCTGGGAGGTTGTTTGAACCTAAAAAATGAATCAGTCTATTTTCTGATTCCATTCTGTGGTTTAGATCCTTGGAAGATAATTTCAAAATTGAGATCTTACAATTTTCAAGTTTATGGTCATCCTGATTGAAGCGGGCTGCAACTCTAGTTCCCAGGTCATGTTTAATGTTATGTTTGTGGTTGTTAAATCTCTCGCGAAGATATTTAGATTTTCGACCGACATAGATTACCTGGGGACATAATGTGCAAGTAATAGGACACATCTTGTTGTGTAGGTATGATAGTGATGCAAATGTAATGCCCTGGAAGTATTCGAAATTACTAGCTTCTGGAGAGTGTTCACAGGTGGCGCAACGAACTCCTTTGCATGGGAATGTACCTGGATTATCATCTTGTTCAGACGTACAGAAGTACAAATTCATAAGAGGCGCTAGCGCTGCCCCTAAAAACTAACTTGGGATAATAAATGCTGTATTGGTTTTAAACGTTAACGAGTCCGCTGATAAATAACTGGGTAGTTGGGCTGGCGCTGCCCCTTCGCAGTAGCACCCCTTTAGGGGTGCCATAAATTGTTGCGAAGCGACGATTCGTAGGGGCAGCGCGAGCGACCCCTCATGTTATAGTGAATGTTCGTACGTCTGATCGTCTGTACGTCCGTACATCCCGATGTCAACTCAATAACCCGTGGTCTGATTTTGTTCAAACTTGGTACAAATAAATAGTCTTAAGGCAAAAAGCTTGGATGAGTTCGAAGATGAGCTTAATCGTAATACCAGGTTTGGAGTTACCCGGGTTTTTTTAAATCATTCGATTTTACTAAAACTTGGTTACATAGTCTCCAGGCATATGGCTTTAAAGAATTCATAGTTGAGCCTAATCGGGCCACCCGTTTTAGAGTCACCTGGGTATTTTTTGAAAATTATCCGATTTTGCTTAAACTTGGTATACAAGGTTTCAGGCCTACGGCATGGATATATGAAAGTTTTGACAAATCGGTTGAAAATCGGAGTTACCCGGGGGTTTCTTACAAAAATCATCCGATTTTGCCGAAACTTAGTATATGCATCCAGGCATAGGGAAATTGAATTTGAAATCAGTTAAATCGGTGTTACCCGGGTTCGTATCAATCAAAATGACGTGTATTTGTTGTAAAAAAAATAACTTGGGATAATAACTACTGTATTTTTTAAACATTGACAAGTCCGCTGATAAATAACTGGGTGGTTGGGCTGGCGCTGCCCCTTCGCAGAATCCCTTAGCAGTATCTAAAAATGTTGTGGGTATAATTTTAAATTGAATTAGGCCAGCATATTGCCATAAATATAAAATGCACAAGCTCGGGACTCACAAAATGAAGGCTTCAAGATTGCAAATTATGGTATGAAATAATATAATCATAATGTATATTTTAACACAGGCTCTTTTTTAACAACATGTGGACTGTGTGCACTTTTTTTGAAAAAGGCAAGCGTATTAATTTCTAAGGGCATTAACAAGGGGGTATTATGCGCGTATTGTTATAATACGTATTCGTATAAATGGGGTATAGTGCGCTAAAGAAAATTGCCCGAACCGTACAAGTTTCAATTAAATAGTTCGATGGTAAAAAATATTCTAAACACGGGACTTGGTGATTTGGAAATTAGGATTTCTAAATGGGTATGTTCACGTTTTTAATGTCAAAAAGGTTTTATTGGAGAGTGCTCAGGGTTGGAATTTTTTGTTTTCCGGGAAATGTGAGTAGGGCGATTGTATGTAGGTGTAAAATTCATAGCGGGTCGGGATATATTTCTGTCAAATTATTGTTTAACTAGGACTCTAAAATCACATTGAACGCGTATGAACAAAAAATTGTTTATATTGTCTAAATTGTTTTGGTCACTGCGCTATAGAATTAATCCCTATAAAAAATCCACCCAAGAAACATCAAATAAATATTACAAATACTTCGTATGTCAGAGAATATAATTTTAATAACAAGCAGGAATTTGCCAAAGAATTAAATAATTTAAATTTCCATTATAACGTCAATTCAACCCTAGACGAAAATGTCGCTAATTTTGCAAATTCTATTAACACGATATAATAACCACTTTCTTTTAACAGCTAAAAGTAACAAAGTAAATAATCAAGCCCTCTGGATTGGTAAGGAAATTATTAAAAAAGCCAGCAAACTTAAACAGCTCAGGAAATTAAATACCGTGGAATACAAACAAAATAAGCTCGAACTTAATAAATTACTAAAATCAGCGAAAATTAAATTTCGGAAAAATCTATATAATAGTATGAAATCAGGTGATTCCAACTGGTATAGGACAATCAGATTAATTTGTAGAATTGAAAAAACGTCATGTCTTCTTAAATTAGAATCACTATTAAATATTAATAGAAAAAATCTTCTTACCAAAAAATGAATATTTTTGTGACATAAATAATTCGTACCAACCTACTAATTTGTATCTTCTTGCTCCTGTTAATAGCCCTCACACAGCTCTTCAAGTTAATGAAACCCAAGTTCTAAAAGCCCTTGATAAACTATCAAGTCGCAAAGGCAACATTCCTGGTGCTCTTCCTACACAAATAATTAAGGAATTTGGATTTCTTCTTGCTAAGCCACTTACGGAAATTTATAACAATTCGTTAAATACATACAAATTTCCCTCAAATTGGAAAGTGGGTTTTATAACTCTTATACCAAAAGTTAGTGATGTCCAAAATATTAATGAACTTCGGCAAATTACCCAAACAAATTTATATTCAAAAATTCTTGAAAATTTCATGTTTCAGAATTTATATAAGCAACTCATCACAAAAATGGAAAATAATCAATTTGGTACAATTAAAGGAGCATCAACTTCCCATTATTTAGCCAACTTGTCAGATTTTGTCAATAAATCCCTTGATAATTATGGATATTACATAATAATAGTTTTACTTGATCTGCGTAAGGCATTTGACCTAGTCGACCACAATACATTCATCGCAGAAATAATAGCTCTAGATGTCAATCCTCATGACATTCTATGGCTAATTGATGTTTTAATGGGTTATATTTAAATCAACAGTAAATAATTATGGGACCACCAGTAAATTTACTTCCAGTAAATTATTAACATATCGCCAGGATAATTATAAATCAGCAGGTAAATAATTACATCAGCAGGTAAATAATTAATCAGCAGGTAAATAATTAATCAGCAGGTAAATAATTAAATCAACGGGTAAATAATTAAATCAGCAGGTAAATAATTACATCAGCCAAAATCTTAATCACATAAAACGGCTTGATTACCTAATAATCTAATAAGGTAAACTATAAATAATTCTGTGAATATGCTAATATTAAAAATGTAATCTAAATTGCTCATGGGATCTATACCAGTGGTCCGAATGAAAAACTAAAAATATCCTCAGATTTAGAATTGAGTTCTCTACAAAACCATTGCTTAGTTGAATCTGTAAGCCTGCCGCAACTATGAGAAACGAAAATGGCAATAGTTATGTGGGACGCTGTACTTTACAAAACTTAAAAATCATCGCTCCGCGACGATTTATGCCGCCCTACAATGGGGCGGTTCGCGATAGGCAGCACAGCTGTAGCAAAATGTTTTATGCAAGCGTGATAGAACTTACGAACCCCGTCCCACTTTGTATCAGGTTATGGAACGAATATTTCTAAATATTGTCAACTGTATCGCCGAACTACTATTATAGTTAGAAACGTACTTTGTGCCTACAATTACATGATTTGTACTACCAACTTCCTAGCCTTCGCGGGTCCCTCTTGCCGCCTAGTCGCCCTAATCGTTTGTATAATTTTTCAAGTACGTTTTTAATACGGCGGGAATAGGGCACTATTTATTACGGCGAGAATAGGGCACTATTTATTACGGCGAGAATAGGAATAGGGCATAGGTATTTACGGCGGGAATAGGGCACTATTATTTACAGCGGAAATAGGACATAAGTATTTACGGTGAAAATAGGGCACTATTATTTACGGCCGGAATAGGACCCCAGCGTGACGGCGTGACGGACGTCACACCGGTTTTATAATAAAGGAGATAATTTTAACGGCAAATACCCGGGTATTTTCACCGATATTTAGGCAAAAAATAATTGTCACCAAAAATTTATTTAAATAGGATTCGAAGACAGGCAGAGAATGTGATAATTTGCGAATTATAAAAAAGTGGTTCTAAAAACCCAAGTAACTCCTAAACTGCCTGTCAGATTCTGATCATATACGAATCGGTGTAAGATTTCTGCCCAAAGACGATGTGTGTCAAGTTTCAAGGAAATCCGGCAACGAGTTTGTAAAAACCTGAGTAGCTCCAAAACTACCCGGTGGATTCTGCTCATATTCGAAATTATCTACGCTATTTGCCCAAAGACAATTTGTATAAAGTTACAAGTAAATCCGATAACGGGTTGAAGTTATCATGTTATCGGACACAAGGACGTCACGATCAGATTATAAAGGCTCTTAGCTTAAGTTTCGCTGCCCTAAAAACGTGGCTAAAAATGCATAGCTGATGATTTATTATTTACCTGGTGATTTATTATTTACCTGGTGATTTTATTGTTTACCTGGTGATTTTATTATTTACCTGGTGATTTTATTATTTACCTGGTGATTTTATTATTTACCTAGTGGTTTTATTATTTACCTGGTGATTTTATTATTTACCTGGTGATTTTATTATTTACCTGCTGATTTTAATTATTTTTCCTGTCGGAGCTATAAAATTTACTGTAAGTTTAAATAGTAGCCGATTTTTTTGGTTCCGATCATTACCCTAGGGCGTTGCACTGTTCATGTAAATACATCTAGTTTTAGAGTACAATTGTATTTACTTTTGTTTTAAATTAGTGACAAATTGATCCTCTTGAACGATTCCAACGTTCCCACGGGAAATGCTTAATTACATTCATCCCGCAATGGGTAAATGCAATCGAATGAATGGGCTTTTTTAAGTTGATTTTTAATTCTCTTCCACTAAAGGCCATAAATACAGATAAATTCAAACACGTTATTAAATTGTTAAATGGTCTTCAATCTGAAAATCCAAGCCCTACTGCACTTAAATCTGACATATATTGTTCATTTCCTTGTACTAATATATCTACAGTCGCAAAGATTGAACTGATGATGTTGCAAATGATGTTAAGTAATTATCAGAAGGAAAAAAGTTCCATAAAATTTACCTTTAGTCTAAACCGGGTTGGTATAGGAGTTGTATTCAGTGTATTGTCAAAATCACAAAACTAAATAATATTTAGTCTTCAGCAAAAACAATGTCCATTTTTAAAACATTTCAATAAAGTAAAGGTGAAAGTGACCATGTTTTGATGCTGAGTGGTCTTTAACATTATAAATTTGGGTGGATAATCACTGGAGATTTTTGTAGCCACATATACTTCAACATTAAAATAATACAATATATTGTAAGCTACCCCTTTTTATGTAGGATGTTTGTAACTCGCTTGGCAAATATGAGAGGTGATTTATTATTATTACTTATATGCGGTTACACTGTGGCTCTAATGCTTAAGCATAGGCAGCAGTAGTCTCGTATGTAATCCTATGTTCTCGCAGAGATACATTCTCTGTGACAATCAATCTGTGAATGAGCGTAATTGGTCTCATAAGTAAATCACTGGGAGGGACTAGAGACTACACACTTTGTACTTATTTCGTTTATGTGTTGTGTAATTTATTGTATGTGTTGGAGTCGGATTATAATCTCAATATACAATCCAAGTGCTGGAGCTCCTTATGGCTTCCACGTTTAACTTGGTTTCTCAACTTCTTCTTAACTTTTGCTTACACTCTCAACTCAACCCTCCAAGTCTGACTGTCAAATCCAGAGGCTCAACTCTCAACTCCCGAAGCGCAACTGTCGAAAATACATGTGTAATATAAAAAAATTATCTTTTTAGGTCGATATATCGGCTTTTGAGACCATTACAACCGTGCTACATAGTAGTTACATTACATGTTTACATTTTCCTCATGTAAATATCTATAACATCTATTCCTTTTCCCTGTACTGTTAGTACACACAACAACTCGCCAATATTGGAAATCAATGCTTGTATACACTGAATAGTTTGAGACTGTAAATAAAGTTGAATAATAATAATAATAATGTTTTGACTAATGACCAATGCGGAGGGAGACCCCTCTGAAAATTACATACCGTTATAAAAGTTATCCCCTGACCAAATCCAGTATAAGTTGTAACCTATACTGAAACATACACAATACTTTTCGTGATTTCAAAAATACAAAATACTTTTCGTGATTTCAAAAATACAAAATACTTTTCGTGATTTCAAAAATACAAAATACTTTTTGTGATTTCAAAAATACAAAATACAAGCAATTCCCATGAAAATACATGTTAAAATGCATTTTTGACAAAATGATGCTTGTCGTTTTATTAGTTTGTTAAATTTGTAGAAGCGCGCAAGCAAGTTTTGAATTATATTGAACCAAAAAACTTTACATGATAGCTTACTAAAGTTTAAAATACAACTACAAAATACAATTTTGCAATCGCTAAAATACAAACTGCAAAATACATTTTTATTTTAGGTGAGTCAAAAAACAAATTACATTTTAAAATTATAGTCCGGGGCTAAATACAAAACTACAAAATACTATTTCAAATGCCATGTATTTTGGACAGCTCTGAAGAAATCTCGGTGCGTATGGACGTTGTGAGAGTGAAGTTTAACCCTCATCTTGAAAGTGTGATCTAAAACATCGGGAAGTGGATCAGTCGTGGGACTTAATCGGATTGGCTTAATCCCAAATTGACGAATTTTGGAAATTTTGTTAATCCTTATCCATAATCCTGCGAGGCATTTTGTATTCGAGAAATCCGAATAATTTAAACCCAGTTTGGATTTAGAACGTAGTTATTGCGAATAATTTAATCCAAGTTTGGCCTTTGAATGTACGTTAATACAAAATCCCTAATCCCAGGCAAATATTATTTCTCTGGTTTATCCCATTCCAAACTCCATTAATCCTGGTATTAATCCAATGTTGGAGTATATTTATTTATATCAAACAATAAGCAACACCGAGCAGTAAAAACCATAAGTAAAGTTACAATTTGCGATTATAATTATGCCTAAAGATAATCCTTAAGTCCGTGTGACGTGGATTCTAAATCGATTATTTTACATGATCGTTAAACAAACAAATACATAAAATAAAGTTGGTTGTACTGGACAATATAAAATTTCCTAACATTTCAGCTTTCGATATTTTTGCACTTAGTTCATTCGTTTCCTTATCAGTGAGAATTTTTCATTTTTTTTATTATATGGTAAACTAATTTATTTATTATGTTTAGTTTAATTAAATGAAATTGTTTTGCTGCAGTGCATTTTTTCAACTTTTTACTATAATTTAAATTATTCTTTAGTGAAAATAAAATTTGGTAGTCCTAAAAATTTTTAGTGCGACCAGTTCATCTTTCCCGTTGCGTCAAGTGCGTGACGAAACAACCGGCAGTGCAATCAAGCAAGCAGACTAATAGGAGCGCTACTGCACGCAAGATTTACAATAGGGTCGACATTTGCGAAAATGACAAGAACACCACTCAATCTAAAGCATGCACTAATGCCGGTGCAATAAAATGCCACACGAGTGCCATTCCATTAAAAATTAGCGATTGCATTGCTGCCCTCAAAAATTGTACCAGCGCTGCTAAAGGAGTCACGACCAAAGTAGACGCATTCTCAACTGGATTTGGCCAGAGCGATGTTGCAAATGAGGAAAATCAAACAGGAAAAGCTAAAACTTTTGCCTGCCAAAAATGCAAGAAAGAGTTTCCGACTGAGCGCAAACTCAAGCACCACCTGACATTCTACCGGAGCAACAATACAAAATGTCATTGTCATTTCTGCCAACGAGTTTTTGCTTCGAGCTACTTCCTCAATAAACATCTTTTTCGGAAGCACACGGGTAAGGCTGGGACATTTTCACAATTTTTTGCCTCCAAATTTCGCATTTTCAATTTTTCATTTTGCAAGTTTTGCAATTCCATTTCGACAATTTTTGTTTTTCCGGATTATTACGTCAGATATTACCTCCAAATTGTTTACATTCTTTCTATTTTGCATATACAGATAGTAACTCAACACTGGTGCATATCGTCGGCGATATGTACTTTTAAACGAAATGAAAATGAAATATATCGTCGGCCAAACCTCAGGAAGTGCTATAATCGTTTCCACCTAATCTGTCGATGTACCAAAACGGGTTCTCGTTATTTCACTAATCTCAGAATGTACCAAAAATCATGCGTGGAGCGGGATAGGAGCATCCCGTGACGCTCGCTTTCCGTGCTGTGCTTGATTTTGGCACATCCTCAGTTTAGAAATTCGAGCAACTTTGCATTGGTACACTTTTAGATTAGTGGTAAACCATTATGGCACATGCTGAGGTTTGGCCGACGATATTTAGCTACGCGTGGGTACGCCTATTCAGATTAATTGATATGTGCAGATGCTTTGCAAGGTGGGTTATATCCATCAAAAGCAATCCGGATTTTTCACAAATATATAATTCGTATATTTGTTTTAACAATTATTATTAGTGACGACGTGAAGGACACTGGCTAAAAACAAAACCATCGTTAAATGAACATTGTGCACGCACAAAATGGCACATAATAAAAACGAAGCGTATATTCATTTATTGAAAAACTAAATATACCCACAGTCTCAGAATTTAATTATTTACAAAACCATTTAGTTTAATCCGAATGCCTGCCGCAAATATGAGAATCAAAAATGACATTCGTTATGTGGGACATTGTCAGTTTTTCAGACTTAGTCTGAAATTTCGGAGCCCAAATGTTTTGATAATCCCGAAAATATTAAAAACGCATAGTTTGCATACAAATCGACACATTTAAACACAAAATTACTTTATTATAATTAATTATATAATATAAAACAATATAGGAAATAATAATAACCTACATTAAAACCAAGTCCAGAGTTTTGTCTAAAACAATTTGCAAATATGTGCAATTGGTAGTGCTTGTTATAAAGAAAAAACCCGCTTTTACCCGCAGGACCCTAAGGGAACACGCTTTACGTTTATGGTATTTAACGTAGCCACTAGTATCCTTTGCTAAGGCTAATTGCCGCTTAAAGCCTTCACTACTTTCCGTGATTTTACTTATGAATGCGTATGCCGCACAGTGCATTGAAATTAATGTGATTGAAAAGGTTGGAGCTAATATGTACACGTTCCATTTCAGGTCATTGTAGTACTTGATAGCCGCGAAATTGCACATGACCTCTGTGAAAGTCAACAAGGTCAAACAAAGGAAAATGATCTTTGATAATAAATTTTCAACGTAAGTGACCAGAATTTCAAATGATTTGTGAGCTGCCGTCCGCTGTTCCCAAGATATTAAACGGGTTGTATTTGGATGCCTGTAACAAAATAATTTGGAAATTACAAGTTAGCAATATTACATATACTTAAGTACAGATTTACATTGGTCAACCTCATTATTACTTACAGAATTTCCCGCGCCCAGTAAAAAGCACTAATTATGAAAGACCATATGGCGAAGGAAGTTAATAAGATGGTAAGGTTAGCCATAAGTGCTTGAATCATTTCCAAGGAAGCTACTAAAACCCAAACTGGAGTACACTTTAAGGTCGCGGGGACGTAGTACTGAAAATAGTTTGGACACTTCGAATAACCATCGGCAAATGCCGACGAACAGATGAAAGCTTGCATCATCATAACGGATGATGGGTAATCTCCAGCAAACAATTGCAGAAGCACGTCCGGAGAGCGAAGGCGTCTCTGAAACTCATCTCGTAGAATGAAGAACCTTCCTTTCAGCGTCACCGCCTGTCTTAGATTCCTGTAGATATCTCCAAACCCCGGATGTTGTTGATGTCGTCCATCCATAACGTCATACCGCTCTATATTGGGAATAGTTTCATTTCAAATCGCCCAATTGTTCAAACATGCATGAGATTATTAATAATTTAATAAACATAAAATCAATTTTAAACAACTACCCGTAAAAACGTGGTCCATACTAAACCCTTTGTTAAACAAAACGGCAGCATCTTCAGCGAATACAAACGTGAAGAACCGAAGAACCAGGCTTGCTCCTACTGTAATAAAATACAATATATCCCGGATTTGATCCGATAGATGGTGCCCCAAGTATACGCTATAGAGTAGTGCTAAACATCGCAGCGAATCCAAGACGCAATAGAACAAGCATGCTGCATTGCGCAGGGTGCCAGAAGTGGTCGTAATTATTGGAACTCCATTTTGTACGTGACATCGTAACGTGTGGTTACCAAGCGTATGGCTAAGATTAAAGTATATTCGTGTAGCAATTCGAACCTCCTTGCTTAGCATTTTTAAGTGAAACAACGTGTCCAAAATAAGTTATACTTTTCCCTTATTGGGTGGTTTTTTTAAAATTTTATTTCGAATCAACGATTGACCGTTTAAAAAATTTTAAAAAATGTTCGGGAATGTTTAACCTTCAAATGTTCAAATTCGAATGCAATGGATTGTTTTAATGTTAAGTGTTTTGTACAGAACAACAGTTTGATGTTCTATCGTTCCAATAAGGATGCGCCTGTCAATTATACTTAAATTCATGGAACTCCTAAACAATTAAAAATTCATTTGCCCTACTTTTAACATCATGAAATGCTGGTGTCACGGATACTGGAACTGTCAGAAGCGGTTTATACTTCCGTGCATAATTAATAATCGTCCGTTCAGACCGTTATATTGCATTGTCGTTCATAATATTTCGTTGTTCTGGATGAAATAATATCCATTCCACAAACATCACTCTTATCGTCTCTCCAACACTCATTATTATTTTAGGAGCCAGCAGTTTCCTTGTGTTGGATTGAAAAGGATTGCTTTTGGCCGTTTTTATTCACCACGTCAAAAAAGCACTAAAAATTTAGATTGCGTTCTTAATAGACAGTAAAACACACCTCGTGAATATATTTGACGAAGACACCGTGCAAGTTTTATGAAGTCCAGCCTAGAATGTCTGCTTGTATAAGCTTTTGCTCGTGTGTTAAAGTGGTATTACATGTTAATTTCAGAATATTTAATTAACATTGATCTTCGAATGAATTCTAAAACGAGAGCTTAGTATATGTATTGTCTCGAATTATGTATGATTTGTGGGCCCAAAGGATCTCTTACAGAGAGAGTTCTCTTATATGGAGGTCTCTCATAGCGAGAGTTCAGTGTATGTATTTCGTTGTGCTTGATGACATTAATAATAAATTCTGGGTTTATACTCCGATTCAGTAGCACGAAAGCCAGTACAGAGTTCAACCATCTTATCTCTTTATTCAAATTATTAAAATTTACATAGTACATATGATCAACTCCCTTTTAGTGCATCCCCGAACTCCCTACAATTGGTTTAAGGTGCGTACAGCCAGCGCCAGCGGCCACACCAATGTTCGGGTCACTTCTTGGGAGCGTTCAGGTTGAAAGGTAACTATAGGATGGATTCCACTCCCGCAGCAGGGGCTATTGGGGGTAGGGGAAAAACCACTTGGGAAAAAATCCCTTCCCTGTAGTGAACGATCTAAATTCAGAGGCGGGATTCGAACACGCGTACCAATAGGGATTTGGTGCAATGCTCTGGCCACTATACCAGAATCGACCTGCTCTGATGAAATTAATAATACATATATACTCATAAACGTCATCAGGGGCGAGCTCTTTGCTTGTACATGTTGGTTTGAAATGGATTGCTTTTCATTTTTAATGTAATTAGTCTTCAACATCAAATTTTAGTCGACAGCAAACGACAAAGAACTAAAGCATAACTAGAAAATGGGATTACTCATATTTAATAATTGGATACGTGGTTATTTTTCAAGTAATAATTTCTTTATTGCCTATAGCTTTCGTGCACAGTCTGTGAACATCGTCAGGGCTTAAATAAGAGAATTAAATAAGAGAAGGCTTAAATAGAAAATGGGACAAAGACACCGTGCAAATATTGTAAAGTCAAACCTAGAATTATATATCAGATTGTGCATAGAGCCTTTTGCTCTTGTAGTATTAATTATAATAGTTATTTCAGAATATTTAATTACGTTACTGTTCTTCAAATGAGTTCTGGAAATGTTATCGTAGCACATGTGTTACGGCCACGTTTTTGTAATTCATTTGAAGGACAATGTCTTACTTGAATATTCTGAAATACGTATTGCATTACATACCACCGGAGAAAACGTTTATTCATACGAGCAAACATATTGTGTTTCTTAAAGCCTAACATTTATTATAGTCACTATATTACATGCAGTTCAAGATATCGTCGGCGAAGGATCTTAAAGTACCAATTGCTATGTTGAAGGGATAGCAATTGGTACTTTAAGATCCTTAGCCGACGATATGTAAATCGTCAATGTCTATACAGTTTTACATTGGACTCTTGATATAAGACAATGCTGTAAATCACCAAAAGTAGACTCTTTTAAAGGAATTATTTTTTATAGACAGCTCTTACCTACATAACTATTACGCCACGTGGGTCCAAAGAATCTCCTAAAGCAGGAGTCCTATTATGTAGAGATCTATGTATCTATGCGGGGTCCGGTATAATTATTAGGATAGTAAATATTGGTATAAGTGCATAAAACGAATCCCATTGGATTTCACTTATTTCCGTACGCAGGATCCGTACGTACAAATGTACATATAAGCAGCAATACAATGTAGAGGGAAATATTGAGGGAATGTCAACGGCGTCATATCATCGAAACATTTCACACTATGAACTACACATATGCTTATACAGTCCACCAGGGCTACTCACCGTGGGGCCCGCGGTCCACCGGTGGACCTTCGAGCGATTCCAAGTGGCCCGCACTCAATGCCACGAAAACAGTCTACACTATGTATGATCACCTGTGGAATAATTGTTTCTTAAATGCTCTCAAGCCGTTCACAACCTGCAGCATGCCATGCCTATTCATGTGTGTAAAAGCATTTTTCAGTTCGGTAAAAGTAAAGTAAGAGATGTAAAGTGGGCTTAATCCATGAGAATCTTATTGCAGAATGAGCTATCCACCAAATAATTTTAGTGCAGGATGGGATTATCCCGTTCGTTTTTATTCGTTTTTCGTTTTCTACGCAATTTAAGTGGAATATCTGTTCAAATTTGGATGCAATAGATTGTTTTAATGTCAAGTGTGTTTTACACTAAAATAGTTTTCTTTTCTATCGTTCCAATAAGGATGGACCTATCCATTATACTTAAATTCATGGAACTCCTTTGCCCTACTTTTAACATCATGAAATGCTGGTGTCACATATATTGAAACTGTCAGAAGCGGTTTATACATACTTCCGTGCATAATTAATGCTGCCATATATTTTGAGGCAAAAATAAGTACCTTTTGGTATTTATACATTAACGTGTGCTAGGCGTAGGACATGTACATATCAATGATATTAAATGCTCGGAAATAATCAATGCAGATGGACCTAACATAATTTTTACTCGATTGTCAATAACACCAGTGCATTTTTAAACAAGTAAGCTTGTAAACTTGAAGTGAATCTCTCTAAGAATGGGTCAGAGTGTCCGGGCAGATATTTTTGATATAATCGGGACACTGACATTTTGCGTAAGGGTATACAGAAGGATTTAAACCCAAAATCTTTCGGGTTTTACAAATTTTAATGTTATCAAATGTTTTAGCTCCTACAATATTTTAATTTCATTGATCATTCATGTATCAAAATATATTGCATGGGGCTTAATGCAAAGCTTAGAACCGAAAAGTATCAGCACATAACAACAGCATTGTATATGTATGTAACCATTGATTATGGTTGTCACTATATCCATGTTTTTGTTTAATTTATTAATAACGCTTACGACGATTATTACTGATTCTAGATTATTCTAAAAATTTAATTATCATGGAATATTACTTTTTTTAATATTTTTTTATTCTCCAATGTCCTACATTATAATCCCCACAGTATATTTCAACTAAAATTTGCTAGCAAAAAATGTGAATACTTGTAGAGAACTATTCAAAATAATATTTCTGGAACTGATAAAATATTAAAGTAAGCAACTGAGCATAAGACAAAACTGTTTTAAATTTAAATCATTGATATTTTAAATTTAAAACCTGTTTTTAAATTTGATTATTGCATATGTTTCCTGCGACGGAGCTCGCTGTAAAGGCTGGAAATATCTGTAAATGCAAAATTAACTTCTGTAAAAATCCCGTTTTTAAACAAAAGCAGGCGTCAAATGCATTGTGGTTTAGAGCCATTTTTCAGTAAAAACAAGAATATGTGTTGAATTTCAGGAAAAAAGACATTGAAATTACGTTTTAAATATCAGCGACGAAATAAGTACATTAAGGACCTTGGGCTGAAAGTAAGTGCATTTAAGTACACAAAAATAAAAGTAGTACATGGGGTTGGAAATAAGTTCTGTACTACCAAAATAAGTACGTCTGGCGGCATTATAGTAGCTAAAACAAGGAAACGATTTGAATGGGCGTACAGTTTAGTCTTCATAAGCGTGGGGACAATTATTTCAGAACCTAATTTACGAAAATTTTACACGATGTCTTAATGATATTTACAAAAAGGTAACAATTCTGCAAATCAGGTATTTTTGGCTCCTGATAGATGTTGCATCAGGTACCAGGAATTGCTGCTCCAAATCAGGTACTACCGTGTCGCATCAGGTTACCTGGTCGCCCTGAATGTAGTATAAATATTTATATGTACTTATTTATAATTAGACGTTTATTTAGCATCAATTCTGTTATTATTAGCTTAAATTTACCTAAAGAACTTTCTAATTTTGCCTCCGATGGAATACTATTCCAACATTTAGCAGCCTAAAAAACTGATTTTTTGAATAATGATGATATGAATAATGCTTGAATGAATAATATAAAATTAATGAAAAATAAAATCAAAATAATATTAAATTCACGCAAAATTATTCTAAAATTAGTACAAATTTCATCCAAAATAAATACAAAAGAAAACAAAATAATACAAAATGCATGCAAAATAAATAAAATATAGACAAAATACATAAACACATATTACAACTTTAAATCAAAATAAATCTAAAATAAATTTATAAAATAAATCCAAAACAAATACATATTTATTGGAAAGTAAATATAAAATAAATCCAAAACAAATACAAAATAAATGGAAAATAAATATAAAATAAGAAATAAATAAAAAAAAAATCTTCAAAATTAATGAAAAGTACAATAAATATAAAACTAAATCCAAAATAAACTTATATTTTTGATTGTACGTCAATTAAAATAAAAAAGTGGGTAGGTAATTAAATCTCAAAAATGTGTATTTAACAAAATACTCACTTGGAGTCTTTTCCTGTAGATCTTCAGCTAAAGAAGAAACATCATAATCATCATCCCCACTGTGAGCTCCGGTATGATTTTTCGCATCTCGAGTGACTTTCGGCAAACTTGCATTGCGATTATTTCGGTTCAATTTGGGTAGACTAACATTAACATTTTTATGGAGCACTGGCGGGTGGAGCAGTTGGTGATTTACTTCGTCGGTGGGCACTTCCACATTTCCGAATTCCGGATTCTGATCCTTGATTAAATCAATCCCTTGACAACCTTTGAATGCTACTAACGCAACTTCTTCCGCGATGAGGCCGAGACTCCATATCTATTAAAAATAAAAAATAATAATAAATTATAATAATAATTAATAATTAAAAAAAATATTAATAAACAATAATAATATAAAATAATAAAAATAAATAATAAAAAAATAAAACAGTAAAAATAAATAATAATAAAAAAATAATAAATAATAAAAATAAATAATAAAAAAAAAAAAAAAATAATAATACAAATAAATAATACAAATAAATAATACAAATAAATAATACAAATAAATAATACAAATAAATAATACAAAT
>JAQGAK010001992.1:0-24280 GCA_034696945.1 Lipothrix lubbocki
TTGTATTAATTTTTGTATTAATTTTTGTATTAATTTTTGTATTAATTTTTGTATTAATTTTTGTATTGTATTGTATTAATTTTTGTATTGTATTGTATTAATTTTTGTATTAATTGGGGCATTTATTTTGGTCAAGAGCTTATTAATAATAATGATTTATTTCCAGATGGGGAAAATGGCAAAATACGCACATCGAGACCGTCTGTGTGACTTTTTCTTCGGGATCTTCACTCTCCTGTGGATCATCACCAGATTGGGCTTATACCCTTGGTACATCCTGAGCAGTACACTCTTCGAAGCCACCACCTTTATCAAGTTCTTTCCCGTCTACTATATTTTTAATACTATGCTCAGTTTACTTTTTGTCCTTCACATTTTCTGGACTTACTTCATCGTCAAGGTTGCTCTCAGCGCCGTGTCCAAGGGCAAGGTACGTTACTACAGAAAAGTCAAGCCTGGCTAGCATTAGCACTAAATTTTTGATTTTTTGCAGTCCTAATCTCTCTCTTTAATTATTCCTTTCCTGGCTTTTCCCAACTTTATTATTTATATACATTTTATTTTTGTTCTTTTTAATTTCAGTACGAAGATGCTCGAAGTTCCAGTAGTAGTGATGAGTATGATGACAAAAAGAATCATTGATTGAGATATAATGTAGAGTGCACTGTATACTGTAAAACCTTTGACATTCAACTATAACAATAATAATTACTATATTAGTAATTAGTGATGAGTATCCTGCTTTTATAATAAAATTATTCTTGTTACAAAAATGAGCCCTCCGAATATTTTTCGAAAGAAAAGGTACTATTAATAATTATTACGAATTTTAAAAATTCAAGCTTATTATTTTATTAGAAAGTAATTTAATAAATGCCAATATTACCATTACCGTTTTTTAAATTTGAAAACTATATTATATTATATATTATACTATTATTATTAAATAAAAACGTTTAGACTGTAAAATTGTAATCGAAACAAATCAAAATGTATTATTATTTTAATTTTTGGTGAAAATCAAAAAATTATTGCAGTCAATATAAATCAATTTAAATTGAATTATATTATTAAAATTAAAATTAATTATTATAGTCTGAATCAGTCCAAATAAATGGAAGAGGTAAAAGATATTTTTTGTTAATATGTTTATATGAATGCCAAGTTCCTGGAAAATGATTAATTTAATAAAAAATATTATTATTGAAAGAGGCCTAAAATAATATTACTGCTTATGGTAATACAAGACTTGGCAATAAACTTGAACCGCTATTTGTATTCAATTAATAATAAATTTAATTAACTATAAGCACATATATTCCAATAATAATTATTTAAAAATGAGAAATTCTTTAAAATGAATATTTTTTTGAAATATATAGCGTTTCTTCCAATGTCTTGTACTTTGTTTGCTTTGTGAATTAAAATTTTATCTTTTTTATTACCGTTCTTTTTTTGGTGTGAAATTCGGAAATATTTCTTCGTCCAAATATCTCACGTGTCCATAATTTACTTTTGGGTATGAAATTTACATATATATTAATACTTTTGTCAAACAAATTATTTGGGAATAATTTGTTATTAATTTGTTATTCCATGGAAATCCAAGCCAGTTACACTATTATAAAATTACAATAACTATTCTATTCTGATAAAAGAACGAATTATAATGAATTTAATTTAATTTATACATAATAATTCCAATACTGGTATATCATATGCAAACTCGTAGTCATTGTAATTTGTATACAATCATATAAAATCGGTGGGGCCAGAGACGTGGAAAAAACAATTCAAAAAATGATGCTATTGTGACCGATGGGGCAAAATAAAAAAAATTCTTTAAAAAAGTTTTTTACTTAGTACATTAATTAATTTTGCATATCACATATTGTGTCTTGTAAATACGAACTCCTACATTCTTAATTGTTATTTTTTCGTATGATTTTATGCATTTGTAGAACACATTTATTATAAATAATAAAATATGCAGTAAATTGGAAATTAAATTCAATACAAACAAAATAAACATGATAAATAATAAAATTAAATACAAAATAAATTCCATATTAGATTCAAATTAAATTCCAAGTGAAATTTTAAAAGATAGAAATAAATGCCAAATTAAATACAAAATAAATTCCAAATGAAATTTAAAAAAATCGAAATTAAAGAGAAATAGAATCAAAATATAGATATGAAATGCTGAGAAAGAAATAGATGACAATCATAAAATTTTCAATGATTTAATTTTTATTGAATATTTGTTGTTTTTCATATTTTTGTTCGATGACGACGTCGGAATAATATTCGGAGATATTGTTTCATTTTTTCTTGCGCAGACCTAAACAACTTGTTTACATCCTTGTTGAAATATGATAATAATAATTTATTATTATTATTATTATTACTAATATTAACAATTAATTATTAAGTTTCCACAATGTTCATAGCCTAATTGACAGCGTCCGTATCATCATATTTGAGTGTGTAAACACATATATGTTGTTTTCGTTTTATTATAATTATTTTAGTATTATAATAATAAGAGGTAATATATGTATTCACCATACTTTTATAGGATCCTTTTCACTAATAATAAAATGTATTAATAGTTCATCATTTACTCCGTCACCAATATTTTATTTTTTTATAGTTCGTTCAAACGCAATGTTTACACCTCCATTTTTTCCCACTCACAGGATTGCAAAAATGTAAGTTGTGAAAAACCATATAATAACTATTTTTGCGAAATTGTTTACTATTTAGTAATTATTTTTCCTCGCATTTTCGCGTTTACCCTAAATTTTACACTTTTTTGGAAGGTTCGTCAAGCTTTTAAAGGTGCTAAATTATTATTAATATTTTTACTATATTTTAAAAATCCCATTGAATTGAATGAAAAGGTCCAAATTTTCGGATTCGCACCAAGAAAATATTTACACATCACAGAAATTTCAAATTTAATAAGTTGCAACAATCATTTTTGCTTTTTATTTTAATTAAAATTTGTCTTAATCAAATTTTACTTTTAAGAATTCAAGAAACTAAAAACTAAAAGTTGTATCCAAAATTTAAATATTTGGAATTTAAATTTACAATTTATTAATTCAAAATTACTTTTTATTACAACTACAATAATTTACAAATTATTGAAATTGGAAAGAATTTCAACTTTAAATTGAAAGTTTAAATATATTACAATAATTATTGTAAAAGAAAAGATAATCTGAAGATTTGAAGCAATTCCTTGATTTTTCCCTTTAATTTCTTTTAAAAATTAATTAGTTTTCTAGTCATTATTATTAATATTCTAAATTAGTATTCTAATTGTTCGTTGCTTTTTTTCCTGTGTAAATTTCAAATTTCACTCCATAAAACCCTACACACCATATAATAAGATTACATTGTTTCATAATATCTCTCCAGTCTCTGAATATTTTAATTTAATAATATTATTAGAATTAATACAATACTTATATAACTTTTAATTAACACAATAAATTGAACGAATTTACTATGTATTTGTATAACTATATATTAGTACAAATTCGTTTTGAACGCAAAGTTCATCGCAGCGAAAGAGAGACAGACGTTATAGTATAGAAGAGGTGATCTGACAATAATTTACGGTTCGAAAGGACAGATTTTTTTTGAAGGAGGGGATTACTGAATATTTTTTAATTTATTATTTCAATACAGATGAGATAGCCCAAGACGCTTTTTTTTATAAAATCCATACACAGGAATGTCAAGGAGAAGGGGCCGAGCAAGCATGGTGATGAAATTGGTTTTTTAAAATCACACAACAGTCCACAATAAACATTAGTTTCGCTTTTAGGAATTTTAGGCGCTAATTTAAAAGTTTAAAAAAATTAATTTATCATGAATTTTTAAAGAAATTAAATTCAACCATAAGTTTGATTAAGAAAATAATTTTTCTAAATTAAATTTATTTAATTTACTAAAAATTTAAACCAAATGTTAAACCAAAATTTAAACCAAAATTAAAACCAAAATTTAAACCAAAATATAAACCAAAATATAAACCAAAATTTACTGGAAATTTACTCAGAGGATGGATATGATTTGTCTAATAAATATATTCACACAAAAGCATACAGGAAATTAAAATTGGGAATTTAGTGTAATTTTTTGGAATTTACCAAGCAATCCATGATATTTTCATATTCGTCAATTAATTACATTTTCCATGTAATTAATTATTTGTAGTTATTATAGTTAATTAATTATTACAGCGTCATTAATTAAATATTTCCTGTTGTGTTTTGAGTTTCTCTTTTCGTTCTAAATATTATTAATTAATGTAAATGGAAAAAGGGCGGAAGGATGAGTTTAAAGAGTTTTTTTTTACAAACTTTTTCCCCTTGCATAAAGATTTAGCATAAGTAATAATACATATAATAATAAATACAGTAGCAATAATAACGGATATATATTGCATTTTACATTTATTTTGTAAATTTAATTGTATATACGAAATTGTCATATCTAGAATTATTTATGGCGGACAGCAGGAGGCAAGGTTTCTCGATTTAAGTATATATGATGCTCTTTTTAAAATTTAATTGCGGACTTCGTTGCTAAGTAGTAAGTAGATTCCAACGCTTCATTTAAAGGGGTTTCCATATCTCACTTAAGATTAGATTTTATTTATTTACAATTTTCCCTGTATGTGATAATAATCCATATTTCATTATTACATATATATAAGTATATAGAACATCATGCATTTTCCACAAGTTTTTCCCCAACGTCCATACAATTTAAACATGCAATAAATCCTATGAGGTACATCAATCCTGGCAGGTAGTAATTTAGTATATAAGTATATATATAGAATTTTTACCTTGATTTTTTTAAAGGGAAAAATCAATATTCCATTTTTTTGCCATTTGGTTTATTGTTATTATTATTACATCGTTATATTTTTTCAATTCTGCATTCATCCGGATTTCAGAGTCAACATGCTCAACATTCACGTGTAAGTACATTTTGTTACAAGGGGGGTTTTTATTATTTTTTATAGTTTGTGGAATAAATTCCTCAATAATAAGCTTTTCCGTTTCGCGCCTCCGTCTTTCGTCATGGCTCTTAATTTTTTCCTTCTAGTTTTCGTATAATTTCATAGGACGTGTCAATGTCAATAATTGGATTAAATTCAAATTTGGACACATAATTTTAAATAATTACAAACATTATAATCCCATTTATGTAATTTTATTAAGTATTAATTAATAGAATATTAATTTAACTTAGTGGTAACTTAATTTAAAACCAATTCAATTTGATTGAAATTTTAAAAATTAATCAAATAGAATTCTAACAATGAATTAAATTTCGAATGAAATTTTAAAAATGAATTAAACTTTGATTGAAATTTTAAAAATTAATTAAATTTCGAATGGAATTTTAAAAATGAATGAAATTTTGAATGAAATTTTAAAAATGAATTAAATTTCGAATGGAATTTTAAAAATGAATGAAATTTAGAATGAAATTTAAAAAAGGAATTAAATTTTGAATAGAATTTGAAAAATTAATTCAACTTACTTACAATTAAATTAAATACAAATTACTTAAAATTCCCCACAATTAATTAATTAAATTACCTAAAAACATGCAAACGAAGAGAATTGTGATATCGTATTGCATAAACGGTAGGCGTATGTATTATAAATGTACTTTTTTGAATTAATTAACAATTATTTTTGTTTTTACCCGTAAACAACTGTCAAATCTGTTCGGCTACACAGAGTTTATACACAATAAATCCTATTTATTTATTAAGTATATTTATAATTCATGTTAATTATTTCGTTTTTGCAAAATTTGAATCCCTGTGTGAAGAACATTAATAATTGTTTGTAAATGTAACATATAATAATATATATTTATATAATTGGAGTGATGTTTTGTAAAACTTATTTTTGTGGAATAATTATTTCTTATTACATATTGTATTCATTATTATATAATATTACACACATTGTAGGTAGGGGTTGTGGGTATTTATTTATATATCTTATATTTGCTTCAAATGCAAATAATCCTACGCACACACACACACATTAATCAATGGTTTATATAATGCACGGGTTTTCCCTGACTGCCCTGCCTTCGTTCCACTATTTTGAATAATAATATATCGAAGAATTGTAGTTTTCAACAATCTGAAATTCCTTTCCCCGACCATTTTATAACGTTTACTTCCTGTATTACTACGGATTATATATTTAGTTATTGTTTTATCACTTGACTCTCTCCAGCTCATTCAACAGAATAATAATAATTTTTTTTCTATTAATTTATTCCTTGAAATTATATTTTAATTATTACATTATTAATAAATAACTGCTAAAATATGTAACTTATTTAATTACTAAATTTTTTTAATAATAATTTTTAAGTAATCATTTTTTAAATTATATTTGCCTCCATATTTAAATAGTTTTTTACATTTAAGATTAAATTAAAATTAATTCCACAAACTAACCAACAATTATAATAATAAACAAAATTAAACTTGTATTGCACTTAAAATAATTATCAATCTTTAAAAACTATTTGCTAAAAATTAAAATTCTTTACAAAAATCAGCATTGCACATGGATTACGAAATTTCACCGTAAAATTGCTTTGATTGAATATATTTTTTTTGATTTATACATAAAATTTAATTAACTATTTATTTAATTTACAAACAATCCTCTAGGAAATTAAAACAGATCTAAATAATTACATACTGCTCATGCATAACTAACTAAACATTATTTAACTTAACAATTAAAAATTAAATTAATTAAATCCCAAGCATTTCCTGCCGTCATAATTGTCAAACACTTAAAACAAATATTAAAAAATAATAAAATATGATTGATTTTTTTAAGATTATTAAAAAAACAAATTATAATTATTATTGTTGATTGTATAAGAAATTGAATATTACACCCCCCACATATTTTTGAATGATTATTCTTCAATGTTCTTAAATTTCTGCAGCTATGGTTTTGCCAAAATTCTTAAATAAAACAAAAAAAATAGTATACCTATATATTGAATTTCATTATTTTGAATCAGAGAATTACAGCAAAATGAATAATTTAAAAAACAAACATAAAAAAATTGAATCTAGAAATTTGAATAATGATTTACTATACGGGCTATATATTGAATTAGTTGGAGAGAGTGATAATTTGTGTGTTTTTGACTTATAACACATATGGTTTTGCATGTTTACATTGTGAATATAATATAATATCCTACATATATGATTATATATATATACAGATTTAATTAATTAAATTTTTAATAATAATTCCCATAAATTATTTTTGTAATTAATGTTACAATATACATATTATGATGATGATCAAGTGATGATTCGGTCGGATGAGTTAATGTACAATATATGACATTATACATATTGTATAATATGTTAATTTTGGTATTTGTTTTTTTAAACATTAATAATTACCAATATATATATATAATATATATTTTACAGTTATTAGGAGTAGTGATTCGTTGGAATTGACGTTAACAATAACAATTTAATATAATATATATTATTTAATAATCATAATAATAATAATATTTTTTTAATATATTTAATAAGTAATAAGTGTTGACTAAGGAGGTGCGTGATTAGCTGTGACTATGTGAGTGACTGTGATGAGAGTGGGAGGGATGGCCATGAGAGTGGGTCGGTTGTGCCGAGGACGTCGTGGACAGCGGCGTTCCGGGTGCGAGGCAACCGTTCAACGTCACCACTAATTTCCGTGACCCCGCATGATTCCGGTGCTCACATAACCAAATCCCCTGCCATGTTCCCAAGCTTAGTTTCCCCTCACAGATCGGGATTGACAAGGATGAGCCGAGGAGACATGCCTTCACATGGGCAGGCTACAGAGAAACGGAAAAAACACACCGTAATTACATACATTTATTTTAAATTATTTATTTATTTTGACCTAAAAATCTAAATTACTAAAAAACTTTAAAAAAAATTATAATATTGTTGAAACTCACCATATCGTCGGGACCCTCACACGAATGTTTGTAAGGCAGTCCCTGGAAAATAGGAAAAAAATACATATATATTAATAATTTTTGCCGATAAAACAATCATTATATATAGTAATTTTATGCGAATGCGAATTAATATTACAATTATTTAAAAATATAAAACTAGGTAATTAGGCTTTTTATTGTATAAAAATTTTGTATCTGTTTGTGGCCATTATACCGAAGTTTATTGAAATCAATAATTTTTTTGCTTTGACTAGTCAAATATGACAAATACGAGGAATACAAGGACAGATAGAATAGAGGAATGTTTGTAAAAGGAATAATTAATGCTAGAGTGGCTGATGTTTGTACTTGCGGTGTTGATTTTGCGGATAACGGTAATAGAAGTTTGTCGAAAGATCAATAATCGTATACCCGTACTCTAATTATTATTATTCGTATTCCTTATTTTATTTTGTATTTATTTTATATTGTATTTATTTTATTTTGTATTTATTTTATTTTGTATTTATTTTATTTTGTATTTATTTTATATTGTATTTATTTTATTTTGTATTTATTTTATTTTGTACTTATTTTATTTTGTATTTATTTTTCGATCATGATTTCCATTCGCTCATATTTTAAGTGAAATCCTTTCCCCCCATAAACACCAATTGTGGATTGTGGCCGCAGTCAAAATAATTTATTTACAGACAAGAGCATTAAATCCAAACAAATAAAAAAAAAAATCCAGCCGGACTACAAAAAAAAGAAACACCTGCCCACATCTCAAAGGAATAAAACAGAATAGAGGCGTGACCTCAAGAGAAGCTAATGTAGGTCATGTCAATGCATTCATCACTTTACAGGAGAATTCACGAAGGAAGAGAGGAAAAAATGTTCCCGTACTTATACTTCTGCTATTATTATACATAGTCAGTCCAATGATTTTATTTACTTAAGTCTGACTACACAACACACTACATGGCGTGCAGAAAACCCAGAAGAGGCTTAAATAATATTCTTGGCCTGTGTGTGTGCTTTTGAATTGTACAATGCTGTAGATTTCATTTCTTTTATTCTGTCATTCCACTCAATTGTTTGTTTGTTCTTCCCCTTTGACTGCATGGGCCGGGCGGGTAGAAACGCACCTTTATCTCCAAATACACTATATTTATTTAGATACATATATTTAATATGTACAAAAGTGTATTGTATACTAGCCATTCTTTTATTCTGTATATTTATAAAAAAACATTATTTATTTAAAAGACAAATATATTTATACTTATACATAATTACATACAGATATATATAACTGTAATGCACATATACATATGTAAAATAAGAGCCTGTGATTTTCACATAAAAAATTCCCTTTTGTGAGAAATCCGGATTTTTAGCCACGGCCACAGCCAAAGAAATCATTTCAATTATAAGTATAGCAATACATACAAATATTTATTCCTTAGTCGTTGAATAGGCAAATATAACTATCTGCACAGTTGGTAAAAAGCAATAATAAGAATTACTACGGTACTACAACAAGAAATTTCACAAATATTCCAATGCAAAACTGCTGACTATGTCGTTTAAAAGCATGGCCGCTTTGTTTACATTGTCATGAGTATAGGGCATTTATACGGCAAAAGCAAAATCCCGCTGCTGCTTTGGAAAACTACTGCCAAGTCCAGTTGTATGTTGTAGAAAGGGAAAATATTCCAGCAGTTCCTACCGCACATGAGTCTTTTTATGCAATGGTAAATAAACGGGATAGTCACTTTTGCATTCCAAACTTTAAAAATAATATTCGGGAGTTGTAGTCATTCTTATTGGATTTTAGCAATTGTGGAGATAGTTATATTTGCCTCTGCAATGACGGTGTATGTCTATATGAAAATAAAAGTTATATACTGAATATATACGATTTCCCTGTATTTTACATATTGTGGTGTATAAATGTAAATTAGCCGCGGTATTATTTTATATAAATTTATTTATCCCGTGTATATACTCATGTAATTGTATATTTATATATACATATCCCGCATTATATTTATTACACTCCCGTCAAAATGACTCCGCCACACACACACATACACACTCGGGCTTTATGGGGAAATTACAAGAGAGCACAAGGACACGCACGCAAAGCTCTTCCGCGACCGATTCCTTCATCATCGGCATGCCATGCTGTTTGGACGTAATACCAAACCCATAAGACCACAACCGAATAACTAAAACAGCAAAACGGGAAAAAAACATATTCCGCCACGAGTTTTCATTTTCTTTGGGAAATTCTTATAAAAGTATATATATACACATTCTTAATACTGTATGGTCTTTATGTGTACCATTATAGCAATTTACCTGGCGATAAGATGGAAAGGTGTTTTACCCAAATTGCTTATTGAGTCTGTTTGTTCTTTGGATGGACGCTTGCCATTGCTTTGCTTACGAAAGCTAAACTCTACCTACACATTTACAAGAGAAATGCAATGTTTTATGGGTGACGTCATGCTATGCAATGTTAAAAGGACGTTAAAAATGTAATTGCTTAAAGGTCTAAAAAGGTGCTTTGCTATATAGCGAAGCCGTAAAAGTAAGGGTTTACCTTTTATAAAAGACAAACCCTTACTTACTTTTAAAAATTAGGCTGAAAATATGTCCGAGGATTAGAAATACGTAACATTGTACTATACTCCACGTCTCCAAATTTGAATAAAATTTGCGACAAACGTTGAGGCACTAACGTGGACTGCCGTTAAAAAATTATTACTATGTCGTAGTAGTGTAAAGTTGCATAACAAAATAGCGCAATTGCCCAACGCTATTGAAAACACTTCTACTATTAGTACTTATGAGTAAATGTGGACGTTCATGTTCACACCCCCCGATAAAAATACCCGAGGCACCTAATATTACACGAATACCCTGCAGTATTTACCCTTAGTAAGTATTTACTTGTTAGCTAAATAGCTCTTATTAATTGTAAAACGCCACCATTCCTGGACAATTAAACGTTGTCGTGGTGTCATTAATGACGGGGAAGTTAATGACGCTATATGCGTTTGTTTTTATCTCACTTGCTGTTTTGCCTGATGATGGTAGACTGTTAGCTACCGAAAGCTCGCAAGAAATAAATAAAGCTTGTCAAATTGTTCCACGTATAAACCAATTGAGAAATGGATAATATGCGTTTGAGTTAATAACCCCGACGTAGTATGTAGTTGCGGGCGCTGAACTTGTTTAATTATTACAAATTGAATTGAATTACTGAACAACCCTCGTACAACCGTTGAGACTTAAGAACCCCATGAAATGATCACATAACTAACTATACCACTGTCATACGTCAAGCACATCAAACAAATGCTGCTGCAGTCATTTCACGCCTGAAGATAATAATTTGTAGTAATAAGGGACACGTGATAATAACCAAATGTATATCACAAAATAGTAAAAACGAATTGACGTATCGGGCGTTGCAGCTTGTAGTTTTCGTATAGTTAAGATCGTTACTCAGTAACGTCAACCAGACCAAAACCTATTGCTGCAGATGGTCAGCCTGAACAGTAACTACGTATAAATCCAGGTACACGTGTCCAATCAAAACTATTACATGTGTCCCTACTAACGTTGTTACATGTTGTTACGGATACGTTGTAACTTGTTCGGATACGGATACGTTGTTACAATTGCCCATAAGGACGTTGTTACATGTGTCCTTACACTCCCTTTCAAACACTGCTACATGTGCCCATACAAATCTCGTTACATGTGTCAGTCTGGACTTCGTTAAAACTGGCAAAATACGAGCATTGTTACTTGTATTTGTCCAAGCGTTGTTTCACATGTTCATTAGACATGTCCATCCAATGTATATTACTTCTATCCTTACAGCAAGAGAGAGTGCTGCTGCTCAACAGTTAAAACATGCCAATACATACACGAGTGTCGCTATATTTGCTTTATTTACATCTGCCAGCGTTGTTACTTTAACAGGGAAGTATAACTTCGTAACTTGCACTCCTAACGGTTAAGTTACAGGCTCCCCGAAAATTGCATTATTCAGGTGATTTTTTAAAAGTGGAGACGCGGGAGTGCTGAGAAGGCTCTAATCCGACCGCAGTGGATGACTTAATTAAATGAACATGTCATCAAGCATTTGGGCTATAGCTCTTAACATCACCTAACTTGATTCTCCGAGAGCCGTTGAGTTGCCGTATATCCCTGGATAGATAACACTTTTACAATGAAATTAACTCCCACGTGCCCACATTTACATACATACAACTACGAGGCTAAATTTTATAGAATGTCTTACTTGTGTATTTACTGCGACACAGACATGAGGAACAGGGATTCTGTATAGGATATTAGGTACGCCTACATATAAATACACAGCATGTATCTGGTTTGGTTATATTTTAAACATAGCCACTCAGTTACAATGGCCTGGTGGAAATTCAGTTGAATGTTCGCCCGATCCGCCTAATGGCCACGCGAACAGTGGGGCCTGGAAGGTAATGGCAAAAGTGGATGAAAATTGAAAGTGGCCTCAGATTCTATAATACAGGCATTTAGCTCTGCCAGCTGTTTTCTTTTAAAATTTGTCGTGTTTTACGCTGTTACACTGTACAGGACGTGTACCCACATACCACCATCTTTATAGGTAAATATTAAATTTATGCCCTCTATACCCAAACAAATACATCTTGACAATACACGTAATTTAGGTACATATTTATAAAATTTAACATACCCCTTTTTGTCATTGGTTACATATTTACATGTACTTTTATAGCAATCTAGCTCGTATTTATGTAGTCTGTTATAACAGATTGCATTTTACGGCATGGATGTCGACAACACTTTAAAAACGCCGTTGTTCTAAAAGCTCGATCGGTCCTCGACATATAACGGGGACCGTACTACAAAGGCAAAATGACTTATATTACATAGTTGCTATAGTTGTTACTACTACGAGGAGTATATAAGTAAAATAAGATTCAACGGGGCAGAATGTAAATGTTCGACACATGAATCAAGTCATCGGAGTCTATGAACTCAAGAGGAATGAATTCAACAACGCTATTAAAATCTATTGCCATGTTACTGTGGGCATGTAAAAAGCTACAACACCGGAGCAAACTTATAATTTCCAACAAGCCCTCCAACAAGGGCGGACTCGTCTATATCCACACAAACACACACACACACACAGACTATTGTACACGTGCCGAACTGGCATAATAAGTACACACACCATAAGTTTACTCTCTTTTGAATAACAGACGTGATCATTAAGAGCTTGTCAACCGACCGAGATTCGGTGAGCATAGACTGAACCAACATATATGTATGTACTACTTCGGGCAAAACTGATCCAGTCCATAATAAGTCGCTCTATGCTGATCCAGCAGCACATATAGTTCGGTAAATATTCCAGCATACATACATATGCATTTCTTTGTACGTTCCATATTATTGGGTACACATGACATTTGTACACACAGTGTACAGTTTCCGGGACCTCTGCATAGAATCCACTTATATATACATTTAGTTATAGAGTATCAACCTGGAATTAATAATTTCCCCGTATTAATTTCATTTAATTACATATATTAAAATACACCTTACAGCCCCCACACGTATTATTGATCCACTTCTATACTGACTATTAATTTTTAAATTTGTACATGTACACCCAAAAATGTCGTCAATAATTTTCAAATTCTATCTGATGTTACGAACGGGTTACGGGAATCTGCCTTTTAAATGAGACTCACGGAGGGAGAGGTTTAGTCTATACAGACAATATTATTAAGTATAAATAATGTGTTATATAATAACCTCTATAATGTTCGGATATATATGACACATAAAATAATACAAAAAGGTCCACAGGCGTATAGAGAAGACGACTCAATCGGAGTCATAATTTGAAATGTGATAGAACAAGTGGGACAAGAGCATACCTCAGGCACTAATTTATTAAGCATCATCTCCATATCATCTCGGACATCTGGGTCCCAGCTTTCGTTTAAAGCCAGACTGGCTGATGTATGTAGAACTGGAAAAGACAGAGAATGGAAAATCAATTTTAATAATAAAAATTTATTTGCCTTAATATTATTACTCAAAATTAGATTTTTAATGATTCATAATTCAAATATTCATATAATTCATTACAAATTACAATGCAATTAAAATTAAATTTGGTATTGGACCACCAAAACCAAATACGATATTGGACAATCAAAATTTAATATTTGATACAAACGGAACGGATCATCAAAAATTAAATGCTTTGACACTCGTGCCAAAATTAAAATTTAATGTTTTCGAAATAAAGGGAGACGTGAAGCATGAAAGATTTGGTTGATTCTTTACTCACTCTGAATATGGAAGATGCCGACGGTGAAGTTACAGATTTCTGGAATCTGTCTGAGAATTTCTTCGGTAACAAGATGGACCCCTCTGTGTTGTGGCCGGAGGTTAATTTTCCTCTGAAACCATGCGTTCCCCACTTGGATACCCCGACTCGATGAGGCCATATCACAACAACAAAATTTTTGCCCACGGCAGCAGCGCAACAACAACAGCCCCGATAACAACAATTAAATTAAATCCCCCGCTGATGTCGGAGTTGATGAACAACAATTATTTTAGTATTCCTGAATTCCACAATCCACCCGCCTTTTTCAATTGCCCTTCTCATCCGTCGTCGCCGCAATATTTTGTTCCTTCGAAAAATTTTCTTTGCTTATTTGTTGACAACGACTTGAAAATTTTCTGAACAACTTTCTTGATGATGAGAAATGCCGTCAGATTTTTTTTCTTGAGAAATCTCTTGAAATCGCACCATCCACTGAAATGGCCCGAAATTAACGGAATCACCCGACAACAAAACCTAAGACTAAAATGTAAATTGTCAGGATCTCTCTATCTCTCGGACTCCTTTTTCAATAATTAAATTCGTTCAGAAGAGTTTCTTTTAAGTATATAATTATTAATTAAGAGCATCCCTTTTATCTTACGCAATATGTTGTTAAAGCCATGCCTTGAATTTTCCAGGTCACAAGAGGTCAGAGTTTATTTTCGGGTCAGAGTTTTATATTATTATTATTGTATAACAGCAAAACACCATCCGGACAATTTAAATATTGGAGAGATTATTTTGTACGTGATCACACTTATTATTATTATTTATTTAATTATTTCTTTTATCAAATATGGCAGTGCTGGATTGCAAATTGGTTTTCCAATTTTCCTTTATTCTTTTTGTAGTAATTTTCTCAATCCACTCGTCGTCCTTCTTCTTGTTGCTGTCCTTCGTTATGTAATTCATCAATTCACATTGCATTGCCCTTGCCGCGCTTTTCCTTTTCTCCTCTCGATTTTCTCCTTTTTTCTCGTCTTCACTGCGATGGATTCCCCACCCCGTTGAGCAAGGATTTATAATTTTTATCCACAGTCAGCAGTCGAGAGAGATGCTTGTCTTCTATGGAAAATGACTCCGTTTTCCCATGATTTTCTTCAGTTATTAGCGCTTTTTTATCATTAAAATTGCAATTTTCTAATAATAGTAATTATTTTCAGTTAATTTTCTTCTACAGGATGAATTTGCTTTCATTTTTCAGGATTTTCTATTTATTCTCTTAAGTAATCCTTTGTTCTGGACTTGTCTCCTTTGGAAAAATCCTCGTTTTTGGAATTATTTTCTTTGGAAAACCCTCGTTTCTGAAATTATTTTCTTTGGGATGACTTTTTGGAATAATTTTCTTAAGGAATCCTCCTTTACGGAATAATTTTTTTGGAAATCCGTTGTTCGAAATAATTTCTTCGGAATATTTTGTTTAGATTTCTTTATTTTTCTTTTGGATTTTCCTCCTATTTCAAAGGACTTCGTGGATTCTTGGCGAAGAGAGAGAAAGAAATTGTTATTTATTTATTTTTATTTATAGTATCTGTTTTTCAGAATTCTTTTTTCGGACTTCTCTTCTGTGTGACCAATAATCTTGTTTGACGGGGAAATATTTTCTTTGGAAGAAGAATTTGCTCTGGAGTTCTGAAGGATTCTCGTCTGGAGAATGTTTCTAATTAGCATACGATTAACGATTTAAATAACACCAATATGACACCACTTGCGAAACAGCTACCGACGTTTATTATTTATTAATTTAATAATAATAAATTACTCTAATATTCCAGCCAGCTGAAGAGGAAGACTGCACGGATTTTTTTCCCTACAATTTACTAATTTAAAATCTTCTATAGTAATTAAATAAGCTTCAGTTCTTTTTCTAATTTTGTTTCTCACGAATTATGCCGATGAATCGTTGTTACGCATATGTATAATAATAATTTAATACAATTTTATTGTATCAACAGATTTCCGCTCGAATCACCAACAATTGCAATCGAAGCAATTGTATTGATAAGACTATGATCAAAATGATCAGAAATCGGCGTCGATGAACTATATCAAGGAATCAAGAATCGGCAGTAAAAAGGACGATTACTAATCAATCAATGATATATCAATGACCAATTGATTAATTTTGAATCTTCGGTGGAATCAGCCACCTATAATGAAATTACTGAAGACGAGAAATCCACGATGAACTTGTTTGATTTACTTTGATGATGGCAATATTTTCTATATATTTTGATTTTGAACATTAAATTCTTGATTCGTTCATTGAAATCACGAAAACCCACCCCGCAAATTCTTACCACAAGTCTTTTATATTTTTGTTTAATTGTTAATATTAATTTTTAGACACTTTTCCGTAAATCCATCAGCTCCATTTTATTGGGAAAGATTTCCTGTTTGTGCTACTCACAGTTTGTATTTTTATAACTCCGCGTTCCAGAAGCAGCAATAAGGGTGGAAAACTTAGTAGCAACAGCAGCGGCAACAACTTCAGGATTTGCCATCAAAATTTCATCCGGACTCATCTGCAGTAACAACAACAACAAGAATAAGAGTTGGAAATGATTAAATTAATTGCAAATTTTGTCCATATGGGATTGCACAATCCGAGTAATTAAAACATCAACCGACAGTTTAAGAAGAAGAAGAGTCGGGGAATATTTATTTAGTAAAGGCTGATGAGACTGTGCGACTCGGGAAGGGAAAGTATAAGTCTTCAAAAGTAATTTGGAGCTTCATAAAGAATTAAAACAAAATTGCTTCATCGTACCTTTGGGATGTGCAATGAAATTGAAGGATCTGCGTGTGCTGTTTTTGTCGGACGAGCTGTTTAACCAAGTGGGGCCGTTATTCTTTAAGAGATGACATAGACAACCACGGCAAGGTCAAGGGCAATAATCAGGATCGGGGGAATGGTGACGAAGACGACGACAATTATTAGTAGTGGCGCTACTTATAATTTTATCAACCTCGTCTGTATGGCTCGTAAACTTATTATTATTTTTCGTAGTATTTTGAACACAATCAGCAAATGACTTCACTTTTGAATCCTTCAACTTTTCAACAGCACCACCAATTCCAAACCGTTCACACCTGCACTGACCTGTCAGGTCATCAACTATTCCCATAGTTTTCAAGAGCACGAGGTAACTACTTGCATATTTAAAGTTTAAATTTTTTTTGAAACTTCAAACACAATGAGCACTGCCGAAAATATTGTCATTCCCGATGATGTTGACGAAGTTGGATTTTGTCGATTTTATCAGATCATCCGCCCTGTCAAACCAGGACATCAATCCAAGCTCTTGGGTTAAGTTTGTTGAATTACCCATATATTGACTGGAGATTTTCGAACTGCTTACAGAAATATCTATGGATTTGCGGGAAATAGCAGGACTGTACATTGAGATATCCGGGCTTATCACTGCAAGTTCGGAATTGTCCACTGAAATATCGAAATTGTCCTCGAAAAAATCGAAATTGTTCACTGGAATATCAGAACTGATCATGAAGAATTTGGGACGAATCACAAAATTATAGCGACTGTCAGAAATATCAGGCCTGATCACTAAATTGTCTCCGGGGTTGACCGAAATATCGCCAGTTTTATAAATATCGATCCAGTTTACCGAAGCATCAGCACAGTTTATCGAAATATCAACAGAGTTCAACGAGACTGGCGAAAAATTCGTCATTTTAAATAAAGCGTTCGCACCATTAACGAATACACTGCAATAATAGAGGGATAATGATGAATTGGTTACTAAATATTGACGATTAAAAAAAAACTCTCCTCGGTTACAAAATTCCCGTTTAAAAGAACTGATGAGATTCAAAGAGACGAGCGGATCAAATCAAGCAAAATATAGTTTGTTTTGATATTGTTCGCTATATGTAGCACATATATATTATTATATATATTAACGTCATCCGTACATTTTAGGAACAAATTCTTGGTCTTATTATATTATATAGAACCCATATTATAAATATTTTGTAGAAAATAAAATCCGTAAGAAAAATTATTATATATGGAACTGAACGAACCCTTTATCTGCAATTACCCCGCATAATAATAATTGCTCACACACGCAGAGTTGGTTGAAGTGATGTAAAAATGAAATTTCTTATTATTATTAAACAGGAATTCCAAACGGAACAATCCAACTTCAAGGCTGTGGAGACGGAATGCTGCAGATCCTGCAGATATTATATAGACTGCTGTAGTGTGTTCCTGGACTGCTTTCCGTCTTCTGCAGATGTTCTTCTTGTGGCTGGAAATGTTATATACAGCCAAAAACCAAAAAGGAGATATCAGTCGGGAGAATAGTCAGGTGAAGTAAATCGTGTATTGGACAATCGTATCAACATCTATTTAAACTCAAGACGAGCACACATACACACACACTATATTAAACTATATATGTAAATTTTAGAAACCCTTCAAGATTTTGTAAATTCTGGAAAAAAACAATATTTGTGTTTAAGGCAATTTGTTTTCGAAGGTTTTTTTCGGACTTCCCCGAGAATTTTCCTCACCCGACGAGAACTTTTACAATCCCATGCTCCAGCACTCTTTTATATTACAGAATAGAAACCTTATTGTAGTCCTGTAGTAAAGTTTTTTTTAGTGTGGCTGAAGGGATGTTAAGATTGCGAATGGAGGGTCAGAGAGGTCAGTGGGGGGCTGAACGAGGGCTCCTATTATACTTATATACATATATGTATATGTTAGATGATGATAATGATGAGAGGTTGAGGAGGAAAGCCATTAGATTATTTCCATGGCGAGTCAACTTGATCCATTCGATTTCGGATGATTCCGTCTCTTTTCCTCTACTTCTCCAGCCAACCATCCAGAGACCCATATATACATAATATATTATACTTTAATAACTCGTCCCATACTTATGCCCTACGTATGTAGGTATAAACGAGTGTAATACAGGACCTGGCCTTCTGGAAACCTGGACAAGAGTCCATAGAGGGCAGATGCGGGATCCAGCACTCGTCCAGGGTGTTTTTCTTACGGGAGGGGTACGCTCCGGGAAAGGTGACGCTCGGGAGGAAATGAGTTCTTATGGGAGTTTTTGGGAAAGGATCAGTATGTCTTGGGGATGAACGTTCTGTGAAATGTCACAACAAAGGATAATTTCCAGCTGAAAATATTTGATGTCATATTTTCCCCTCAAATCTGTAACAAATTTTGTCTCCAGATTTGCAACAAATTTTTATCTAAAATTTCACAAATTTGTTCCCTAATTTGAAACAAATTTTGTCTTCAAATTTGAAGCAAATTTTGTCTCCAAATCTGAAACAAATTTTGTCTACAAATTTGAAGCAAATTTTGTCTCCAAATCTGAAACAAATTTTGTCTACAAATTTGAAACAAATTTTGTCTACAAATTTGAAACAAATTTTGTCTACAAATTTGAAACAAATTTTGTCACAATATTTTTCAAAAAACCAACAAATTTTGGATGCAAAATTGATACAAATTTGTCCTTTACTTTGAAACGTCCTCTAATGTATAATAAATTTGACCGATTAGTACAAATTTACAACAAGCTTTGCCTCCAAATTTCCAACAACTTTGTATTTAAAAATGTACCAAATGTTGTCTCAAAAATTGGCAACAAACTTTGTATCCAAAATTGTAACATGTTTTGTCCCTGAATGTGATGCAAATTTATTCCACAAATTGCTGCAATTTTTCAAAGAATTGTTCCTCAATTTTTTCCCAAATGTGGTAAACTGTTTTTACTAGGTTTGAAACAAATTTACTACTCATTTTCACATTTTTGCTAGATTTAGTCTCTGATTCCCACCTCCCCAAATTTTGTTCCCCCAAAAAAGGAGTCCACCTTCCCAAAATTTGTTTAACAAATTATCAAAATGTTTTCCCAAAATTTTGAAAAATGAATATCTGTAGACTTTTATACAATTTAGGCTGCACATTTCACTCTCAGTTTTGCTTCACAATTTGCTTTAAACTTTGGCGAGTCTCTACATGAAAATAATCGAGTAAATGCGACTGTGTCTCGGGAATCCCATAAAGATGTATATCATTAGCAAAAAGATTTATATTTTTTAAATTTACAAAACATAATTAACTAAATTTTCCACAGCATAGATTTTTCTAATACATTTCACATTCAAAACATTCGCCTTACCAAATTAAAATTATTTGAGAATGGGCTAGTATACATTATACAGTGAATTTGCTCAATGTGCAAATAAAAGTGTCCAGAATTTGTCACACAACTTGCTACACAAGAGTTACAAAAATTCTACTTAATTTTCTTAATATATTTTTAAAAACAATGCCCAAGATTAAAAATCTCGAAATTTCCTCAAACGTTAACACTTTTGAGGAATACAAATGAATATTATATATTGCTTTTATAAAATATACTGCCATATTTACACCAAAGTTTTGTATATATATCTAATTTCTCCATTTAATTTATTATCTAATATCTAATTAATGCCCAAAATTTTACTCATTACTTTCCAAATTTTTTTTTCGAGCTATGGTCCAAACCCAAACTGAAAAATTAATGTGAGTAGAGAGTGCACAATAAATTGAAAGGTGATACTACTACTTTCCTCAGAAGAGCCAATACAAACGTCAAAAGAGCTTCATCCGAATCGCAGCAAATCCCGAAATCCTCCGTGGCGTCAGAAACGGTTGGACCGACCCTATAGAATCCGCGGATTCATTCCTGCATAGTACTGCCTTTATTACGTAACTATGTACACACATATTCTATACCGCCATTCTACTACACACATGAAGGAACTAGGTGATGCAATGTGAAGGAAGTTACACACATAATACACACATACTTTTCACAATGTGAAAGGAGGAGGTGGAGGTTTTATGTATACTTGTAGGAAGTGGCCCACTTTCTATTGAAAATACTCAACGCCTCATATATACATTTTCCCCCGTATTACCCATATAGGAGCGTTCAATAAGAGCGTTCCGAATTCCAAATATTGTAATGAAATTTAATCCATCAGTGCTTATTGACCCAGCATGTACGTACAATGTGTACGTACACTTCACAAAACAAATAAATTGGTAAATAAATTGAAAGAGAATAAAATTGTCAATTAAAAAAACCCTTGAAAATATATTCCAACAATTTCTTTTCAGGAGTGGAATACTTGAAAAGCTCCTTCAGAGCTCACGATATTATATTCTCTTATACGCTTTTAAGGCTTTTACCTGGAATTGTGTTGGTCATCAGCCCCACTTTTCACCTACTCACCTACATTTATAAGTACAAAGGAGAAAGAGAGTATTATGTGAATATTATGAGCTTATTTGTATACTTATACCTAAGTACACATATCTTCGTGGAAGAGGCAAATGTAATTATCTCCACAATTGCTAAACTCCAATAAGAATGACTACAGCTCCCGAATATTATTTTTAAAGTTACGAATGCAAAAGTGACTATCCCGTTTATTTACCATTGCATAAAAAGACTCATGTGCGGTGAGAACTGCTGGAATATTTTCCCTTTCTACTACACACATATGACTTTCAGCAGTAGTTTCCCAAAAGCAGCAGCGGGATTTTCCTCGCCGTTTACATGCGCTATACTCATGACAATGAAAACAAAGCTGACATGCTTTTAAAGGACATAGTCATCAGTTTTGCGTTGGAATATTTGTGAAATTTCTTGTTGTAGTACCGTAGTAATTCTTATTATTGCTTTTTACCAACTGTGCAGATAGTTATATTTGCCTTTTCAACAGCGGTACACTGACTGACTGAGTGTGCCTAATGTGCATATATAAAATATATAATCCGTTCCACCTTGTTGTATATATGCTATTAACATATACCTACATACGTATACATAATAATAATTCCGATGCTAATGGAGCACCTTATCGGAAATTGCAATTTTTCTGTCATTCTTCCAAAATTTTAGGCCTAATTATAACCGCGGAGAACGCCTCCTTGTCTGGAGTTCCCCCACGTCAACGGCCTTTATGAAAGGTTATTATCGAAATTGCAGAAATGCAAACAGGAAAATGGGAATAGGAAATGAGGCTTGGGAGAGAAGGAAAATGGATCACGCTAGTGCATTAAATTAATATGAATATACTATTACTGGGGTAATGAGACCCTTGGGATGTCAAAAATGATTTTTCTACGAGTGTCGGACTGGAATTAATGGGAATTATGCATAACATTTTCGGATCTCCTTGTCATTTTTTTTTGTTTTTTTTGGGCCGCTATGCATGGATGTAAATATTAAATTGATGACATTTTCACTAAATTAAATTCAGTTTCCTCACTTGCACGTTGTAGGAAAATGATGCATGAAATTGCCGTTGCATGCTTTACTAACAAATAGGATTTTTTATTAATTCTTAATTAAATAAATTATTTGAATTATTTAATAAATATAATTCATAAATTATAAAAATAATTCATAAATTATATAAATAATTCATAAATTATAAAAATAATAAATTGATAAATTATAAAAATAATAAATTGATAAATTATAAAAATAATAAATTCACAAATTATTTAAAAATAAGTCAGTTAATGATATATTTCATAAAACTAAATAAATATTATTCGTAGATAAATTATTGTATTAAAATAAAATAAATTGTTTCGTGATTGCTTAATTTATTAAAATACAAATTTTAATTCTAAATTTGGTTACCATGGCAACCAAATGGCCCTATATAGCCATTATAACTGTGGTAATATTGTTTTTATTTTTTTAAATATCTAACAAAATACGACAACGTTTGTATGTATTTCCTGTACATTCATAATCACCCCAATTTCTTTTAGTGAAATTTTATATGTTTAATCGAAGAATCTTTATTATTTTAGTTTATTAAATTATTTTATTTCTACTATTATTTTTAATTATTAATTCAGAAAATAAAATGGAATTATCTGGAGATCGGGCAAAAATCGAAGATTTTACTGCTGCGTTGGTCCTTGATTATCTGGAAAGAAAGGTACAAACTCAAATTTAATTTCATTCAGCAAAAATAAATTGTAAAAAAGCTTATACCTTCTCATTTTCATATTGAAATTAAATTACTGATTTAGTTACTCTAATATTGACAAAATTTATGAAAATTAGGGATTCGCCTCAATCGCGGCTTTATTTTCGGAACAAACGAAAATGCCAAGACCCCAGTCCATCCTGATGATAAAGAAATTCTTTCAAATGAATCTGAGTAATAATAAGCCTTGGCAATTAACAAAAAATCCGAGACTCTCTTTATTGGAGCAACTTATTTCGGATACAACAATTTTCCAGAGTCAAAATGAGATGACCCAGGGCTTGCATTATCAATTTCGACATAATCAGGGACAAGGTCAGAATTTTCGGATTCGGAGTCAGCAAAAAATGGAGACGGAGTATGAGCAAGGGCGAAAAAAAGCAATAACAAAGAAAAATCCATCAGTACCGCTCGTTGTTGAACATCAAAAATTAGAGGAAAAATCTCAAAAAGGATTATGTCAGCAACTTAGGAATCGTAAGTGACGCAAAAATAAATAACAAATTAATTCTTTAAAAAAATGAATCAATTATAAACAAATAATTAAGGACAAATAAATTAATATTAATAAATTAATGAATAATATAATAAATAAATAATTAAGGACGAATAAAATAAATAAATAATTAAGGACGAATAAAATAATAAATAAATAATTAAGGACGAATAAAATAATAAATAAATAATTAAGGACGAATAAACTAATATTAATAAATTAATGAATAAAATAATAATTAAATAATA
>JAQGAK010001993.1:0-24279 GCA_034696945.1 Lipothrix lubbocki
GGAATTAAATTGTCAGTTGTCCTTTAGGAGCAGTTTTGCTCACTTTAAAAAAATACCTAAGCGAAAGCATATGATCCTATCACATAAAATCGTACGTTTCAGATTGTAGCCTGTCTTTGACAGGCTTTGCAACTAGTATATGACTACTATTACACCCACCTTTTAACTTCTCTCTGTCTCTGTTCAACAGCATTTTACGAGAATGGAATTCATTTATGACCTCCACTAATCGTATGTACTTCTAAACTGCACTTGTACCTACTACAATAATAACAACACACATATGGAGCTTGGGAGAGAGCTCGTGTGTGGTTCCCTGCCATTTGAATATATACATGTAGACAGGACATGTGTACATATATACTTTTAATATATACACTTACACGCACTTAATCCCTCCTATAATGATTTGTACCCTGTGTACGACTGACAAATCCTTTTGTCAAATCAAAATGGGGATTAACAACAACACGTCCAAATGTGAGCATATTTGGGATTTTAAGCTTTCCATTTATACTCTGTAGGGAATTTTCATCGTTCAATAATTTCCAAAAGTCCCAACACCTACCTTAATTGTAACAGCAGGGCTTTAACGATCGTCCCGTTCAAGTTTCTGCCGTCACCTCCATGTAGTACACACAACGAACAACTTTTAAAACCAAAAGCAGTATCTCCTCATATATTAAACATGGTTGCAAATGGCAAAAATTCTGGCATGAGGTAATATAACACAAGAGTAGACAAGCACGCTCTTTTAACTAAACAAAGGTATTATACTTCAATTCGACACAACTTCACAAGTATCTGTAGATATACAAATTTTACCAGCAGCATATGTACTACTACAGATGAAGTTCGCGAGGGCTTTATACACCCAGGATTTATATCCCGATGCCTTTTATAAAAGCAATATATATGATCGTGATGTCACAACCCACACAGTCCCATCCGTAACAAGTACTTTAATCGCAAAAAATAATATCCACAGACTATAGGTAGTTAGTTAAGTTACATACAAAAACTTTCCCATCCGCTTCAACTCTCAAAACCAGCCATAATAAGTATCTTGAACCTTTGAGCCATTGGGACTTTACAATTGGCCAAAATATATTTATGAAGGCTGTATACTTATAGCTTATTTTCCCGCGGCTGGAGCAAACCAGATGACCAAATCTCATTTTTTGGAGTAGTTGATAACATCAAAAGTCTTTGCGAATATGAAATTCATTTATACCTACACATTTGACTAAGACTTTGTACATTTACGACGGTTGTGTTGACAAAAATATTGCATCGTTGACTTTATGGTTGACATGACCCGAAAGGGAAAAGTGTCATTTCAAGTCCTGACATATGCACACACACATGCTTCAATAACAGAACTCAAAAGGAAACAAATTCTCCCATAAAAGCAAATCAGGCTGTCACATCTGATATTCATTTCTGCAAATATTTTTAAAACATTCGAATCGTATATAAAGGTAATACTTTATATAGATACAGATATTACAAACAAGCCTTTTAGGCCTTTTTTGAGAACTCATGAAGCATAAATCATAAGGGGAAAACTAAGAATTCCGAGAGCACAAACAGTTCGAATATCTTTACAAAAGTCCCATCAGGATTTTCAATTTAATACCGGTAAAATGCCCTCAGCACTTCCGAGATAAGATGATGATTTTATTGAGTAGAGCGTATTTATTCTATAAGTGGAGGAGTATCATATGAAGATGGCACTATATAACTATATGGAACTACTATATAGGAATCCATGCCAGAGAATCCACACAAATGTCCATGCCAGAGAGTGAGACATACAACCTACATGTACATACTTCCAATATTCAAATTTCCACAAACAGAAAAGTCATTTAAATGAAAATGAGTGCGGAATTTGTCATCCTGATTATCAACGATGAGTGACGTCGTCACAGGATTTTCATATATTTTCCACTTTATAACTTGCACGTCGTCCTTGTGTTCAGAAGAGACAATCATTGATTCACTCTTTATCACACATACGTATAGTGCTATCCAAGCATAACAAAAGCTGCGACATGTCATGACACGATCGATTCCTGTGCTCACAAAATTTTATTCTTGAATTAACATCTTGGAATTTCGCACATATACATATTAGATTTTACATTTCCTGCCATAACATTTGGAAAGAGAGAGAGAGAGAGAGAGAGAGAGAGATCGAAAAAGAGATTCAAGTTCTAACACATGTTCACTGTTTTCCAAGACATAATCGCCATATATACATAGTAGATACAGATATGCATATAATCTGTACAAAATGCCCTGTCATGGTTCACAGGCAACCATGGAATGGATGTGACAGGAGCTCCAAGTATGCGCGGCTGGGATTTTTACACAGCCAAACATGCTTTTTTACAGACTGGTTCACATTAAAAATACATTAAATACATGTTGCAGGTAGAGTGTTTATAAAATAAATATGTATGTAATGTACTGAATGCATGTATATGTATACATTAGTATATAGCTTGACAATATATACAATAATAGTACACCTTTTTAAACATATTTAGTAGTATATAGTTATAGAGATATAGCCATGTACAGTCTATGTTTCGGTATATATTATTCAAATTCCGCTCTGTAATAACTACACCGACGACGTTGTTTTTAACATGCTGGAAACAGTCAGGCGGTAGAGTGAAGCACAAGTTTTCAATTATAAAATTAACATGAGAATGATTTTGAGATGTAGTTTGCATCAAAATATATTTCCGTAAATTGTTGCTATATGATTGGCACATGTGAAGCTTCATCTTAAGTTAGAATGGGTAAAGTACACTTCATATCTGCGACGAACATCTTGAACACACGCCCACCTCTAAATTTCCTTACGTGAGAGCAACATGTCTCCTTCATATCGCCAACACAAATCTCACTTCGCGTGCCTCTGCTCAACATGTACGTTATGCTCTGATAATTGTATTAAATGGACACTCTTTCACATAAGACTTTAAAAGTTTTTCAGAAAGAAATAAAAACAAACTAATTTACCAAAATGCCAACCGAACAAGAATACTGAGCTTTCAAACATTTAAAAGTCCGTGAAGGAAACAATACAACACTCTGAATACAAAAAACAATGTTGCATATGGAGAGAGAGAAAAAACCTCAAAGGAGTCATCCTTTCAACAACAAAAAGTCAAGCGAACCGGTGAGATGGTACCTTTACCATCATCAAGTGGAGTTTTTTTTAGGAAGCGGTCTAATGAATAGCTTCCTTTCAACGGGCTAAACTTTAGTTTTTGTAAATGAAAAAAAAAACTTTTTTTTTGGGAGGGAAAAAAATTAAATACGAAATATATGAGCAATTACATGGCATGGAAATAACTAGACATAAGTACACAAAATAAATGAACATGCTCAAAATAGTCAATGTACATGTACAAAATAAATGCTCATGTATAAATAAATGTACACAAAATCCAACAAGTCATACCCACACGGCTTCACAATCAGAAGGATCTCATCTTGAAACAATCACGCGGCTGGAGAGATACTATAACATTTAGTATTATTAATATTTTTGCAACTATATACACAACAACATTGAGCCATTGATGGTCAAGCTTTGCACAGAGGAGGGGGAATCATATCATTATCACCATCTGCATAATCACCATCATGACATTTTTTCCCATTATCATCTCCAGCCATCTTGAGTATTCTCCCTCTCTCTGTATGATTACTCATATGTAGATATCCTTTATCAGCTATCTATGAACATGAACTTAAGTTGGACGGGACGACAAGCAAGCCTTTATCCTTCATGAAGTAAAATAAATGACGCTATAAACACTTTACATATGCATTTATATTTTCCTCCTTTACATATTCAATTCTTCCCATATTAACATGAAAATGCCTTTAATATAATTCAGATGACGAAACTACCCCCCTGTGCAAGTGCAAAGTTTTGTCCACCATATATAATACGTGCAAATAATGACAGAAACGTCTGGGAGACTATCTCCAGCATTCCAATGCATGCTTACAGCTAGTACTATACTATACCGGGACATCAGCAGCAGTAACAAGAGTTCCAGCAGGATCAAAAGAAAGGATGAAAACGCAGCACAAGTCTTATTAATGCAATTACTTATTGCTTCTAGGATAATGTTATGATAAACTTTAGCGTTTTCACCAACTTCTCTCTTGTTGTCGTCGTTTTAACGTTGTCACAGGAGAGTTGCAACTTATGGAAGTTTCACTCCGACAAGCATGCAAAGATGCTCTCCCTTCTTGATGAAACCACTAGTAGGCTCTGTCTATTCTTGGGTAAGCGGCTGTGATATTCTGGTAACGAAGCTATATATTATACTTATGTTGTACACATATTGTACACAATGTTATACTTATTATATACAATGTTATACTTATCATACACAATGGTATACTTACTATGCAACGTTGTACTTCACATAACGAAACTACATAACTCTGCTGACGTAACTGCATGATATTACAGTCCGGATGAGACTCTCCTGGTAAACGAAGCTACTACACATTACAATACACTATAGAGGTATCTTCTATCTACAAAACTAAATACTGGAAAGTGGAAAGCTAAACGGTAAAATATGACTTCCTGTGCGTACTTGAGGACGTCTAATGACATGGAACTTGTATGGTCCTTGTCGATTTTAGCACATGGAAGCACGTCCTGTAAGTATCCAGCAGTGGTATAGAATAAGTAGCAGTAGCTACAGCCGGGCTTGAATATCCAAAAGGAAGTACCAGCCAAGAGTAAAGCATATCATTGTGCTTTCTAAAATCAGCATGAAATTGTCCCCAGCAGACTTTATAACTCCACAACACAACACAACACATGGGGGTACATACAAGAATCTTTTACCTATACTTCACCATCTTACCATATTAGTCGCTCACATAACATAGAGAAGAGCTCATATAGCATCAATTTCGAAAATCACAAATATGTTTTTCGAACTCAGTCAAGCTCCCAGAATTGTATGAATACATTATTATTACTGGAGTTGATATGGATTGGAGATGTAAAAAATATAGGAAGAACTATATATGTGTTGAATACTGTACTCAATAACATAGAGATATGCTATTAGAGATACAGAATTACGTATGTGTACATATTCTCAGTACCACATGCGTATTCAACAATTTTGCATATGTAGTAATAATTATTATTGTATGTAATTATTACAATCAACAGCATTACTTGTAATAACATTCCAACATTACATCTAATTATTACAACTGCAAATTACAAAATCCGTAATGAAGCCAGAAGAGCCTGTTTTGGGAGAGGATATTGCACAAGTTTCAATTCCAGCTCATCAAGTAACTCATAATAAATTATATGATTTATCAAAATTGATCCATAAAACAAGAGCTTTCCCATACATATAACATGAACACACAAGTCAACTTGTGCTGCCTCATCTTTTATATTCTCAACCAAAATTCCATATTGCTTTAATTACATTCGTGTCAGAACCACAAACGGAAGGAAATTACAAGCAGAAGAGTTATGTACTCCATGTAGAGTCATAAATAGAGTGTAGCCAAACAAGTAGCAGAGCTTTACAGCTCCAGATAACAATAAAAAGGGAAGGAAATAAATGCAATATCCCACCAGATCAGAAGTTATATATAACTCATTCATATACACTACTATATAGCATAGAAGTTTATATGGAAATATCATTGTGTAATGTAAATATATATGAATCATACAAAAAAACAAAGCCAAAACCCATCGATATTTGGAAAATGCTCTGAAAAAAGCCTGTATGGGTGCAGCGGAAGCACAATAAATGCTCAACATAGATTCTGGCTGGTGACTGTATTGACAATGAAATGATTAGAAAACATAACAAGAATATATTTTCCCTTCTCCTTTGCATCTGTTATGCAATGCGGCAGTGGCAGTGCCGGCGATGGCAACAACTTCATACTTTCATAGTCATAGTAGATTGAAAATATGGGTAAAACTTTTGGGTTTCGAAAAATTTTCATGGCTTCCCTACATAATATTATATTGCTTTCCCAAGACGATGATACGGTCCCCTCCACTAGAATGTTTATGTAAAATACTGGTGGCGGAAAAAGGCACGGGGCACGGAGGGGTAAGTTGCCAAGTTATATTTGAGTCTACAAGGAGCAATGTGAATTTAAAAACTTGAGAAATGTCTTATTTGACTTGAAAAAGTTGCATATGCATACAGGCAGAAACACACACACACATACACGGGGCATCGCATATCATCCTGATGATGACGGTAACCCTTCGCTCACTGTTTTTCTATCCACACACACACACACACACATACATACATACAATATACAAACAGATATGAGAATACAGTCTGTTCTGTATAGTGTAGTAGTAGTATAGTATCTGTATGCTTAAAATCCTCTGGTTTCTGTTCCGTCCTGTCTCCACACTTCAACCCCGTGCACTAGTTATACAGATGTATGTATATGTTTACATTATTTACTCCTGTCTCTCTTCTGGATTTGTTATCCGACTGGAAAATATGACTTGAGTTCAAAATCTAAACTTTTCCACTACAGCTTGGCATTTTCTCAACTTTTCAGACAACCAAAAACCTTCACATATGAATTTATTCCTGTCTTACTTCCATGCATAATATCAGGACAGGACCGGAATTGACAAATACTCAAGGCTCAAGCAATAATAAGTGCTTACATAACGTATATAATCTATGCACTGTGACGATATGGTCATACTATGCATATCGTCGGCAAGTTTCAACAAGTACTCATTTCTGTATTGTAGGGATAGATATTAGTACCTTGGGATCCTTCGAAGTAATGTTATATCATGCATATACCTATACTTACACATATATTACAAAAGTAAATACTGTTACATATTGTTACATACTGTTATATACATGACATGTGTTACCTAGAGCGAGAGAGAGAGTGTATAGCTTATACCTCTACCATTAAATACAACACCATGACTTAACGTTACCGATACCAGAAGACTACGGCCAAGACCAAAACCAAGAACCGTATCATATATCATCAATGCATTATAAATGAACGCAATACACAAATCCTACACAACAACGGCAAGAAGCGCGAAATCAATTACTATGTATTTTCTCCACCAACAGCAGAAGGAACCTCATTCAAGAATAAGATTCAACTCTTCATCTTTTCTTTTTTTTTAAAAAAAGAGGATCTCAATTTTTCCCATTCCGCTCTTTATTTAAGGATTCACGTAAACATAGGCAATGTGTAATGTAATGCCAAGCCATATGATCTCCGTCGGGTTTCCAGCGCACCGCAATTGAATACGTGGGGCTTTAGTGAAACGTTTTTTTAAGCTATTGAGGTCGATTCAGACCACAACATCTTCCCAAAATCCAATTCAAAAGCATTTTAAAAATCACGGCATCCTATTTGGACGTCCTTAAACTATAGGAATCCTATTTTAAAGTGCTGCTGAAACCATAGGAATTACTAACTAAAACATCCCGTGGTAAATGAATAGCCCCTCGATGGTAAAATGAAAAATAATTTGTCGCATTCTGATATGCCTGACAGGGAAATAAACTAAACCTGACAATACTTTAAAGAAAAAAGAGAAAATTGACATTAAATAAGCTATCCAATCACTTGAAAAACTTTGCCTGACGAAGAAGCTCTTTAACTGAATAGATGGGATGAAGGTCTACAGTATGGGGGAACCTGTACATTGTAATATCCTATAACGATGAGATGGAAACTACTTGGACTACCAGTTACTTACTCCGTACATTTATTGATTACGCTTCAATAATATTATAAAAGTGTAGTCGCCTTGACGAAAGGAAAAATACATATATAAATGCGCAATCAGTTACTACAAATATAGCCGCTCTGCTTACTTAAGATTCTACTACCTATACAAATAGTGAAAATAATCTTGCCATAATGCTCGGCATCTGCATCAATATAGATTTCCATTTGTATTTAAGTATCCCAGGCATCCCCAAAGTTTCATCATCGTGCCGAAAAAAGTTTAAGTAAAAAATACATTCTATCTCCAAAACTTCCCTTTCCCTGCCACCATCAAAAACTTCTTCAAAATTTTCAAACGGAAATCCTATACTTGTCTGACTTTTGATGAGATATCCCCTCCGATTTCACGCCAGAGCGTCGGCGAAGGATCAAAAAGTGCCGATTTGTGTGTGTGTGTGGAAGGGATAGAAGTTGATACTTTAGGATCCTTCGTCGACAATATGCTTGTGCACCTCTTTTTCATATTAAAATCAAAACTTTTCTAGGATCAGACGACAGAGAAAATATTTTTATAATATAAAATATGAGATAAATAATATAATTCAATCATTTCAATAATATTCTTAATAATAAAAAAGGTCTTAAAATCCATTCCCAAAAATATTTATTAAAGTCAATGAAAAAGAGAAGAGTAAAAATAATTTTATGGAACAAATTTAAAGAAAATCCCTGACTTTCTCTGAATGAAATCATATATGAAACGTCATTATCTTGACGTAAATAAAATGAGAAAAAAAGTACTTTTATAGCTTATCGTTAGTGTATAAATTCAATTATAACTTCTAAGTATTGCAAATTGCAAACACTCAACCAGCAGGAAATTTCCTACAAATCTTTGCACAGAAAGCTGCCACTGTCGCCTGCTTCCAATTATTTCAAACCCATAACGTCATTCCCCCACACATATGTGCCGTCAACGTCAACAAAAACTCATTCGGGATCAAGTATAATCATGTCCGGCATATGTAAATAAGCTTCTATGTACATGTATTTTTATTGTATAGCTCTTAACATTGTATATTTTACTATAATTAATCACTGCATTTCCCTTATGATATACATCCCCCATCATGTGTAAAAGGGAAAATCCTAGTACAGCAGATTATAATTTAATTAGGAGGAGCGTCAGGGCTGACGATGGCAGAGCAGTAGAAGAGCACCTTCGCAAAATTTAATAACTGCTACACACATGTACACATACATAAATACATATATACGTTCACCTTTTGGTAGTAATTGCTAAACTTTATTTCCTTCCCGCACTCTCATGGATTCGTATATCCCTTACATGACAAATAAAATGTATTATAATTTCTAAAATTGTGAATTTTAATGTAAACAAATTTTTATTCAATTTAAAAACAAGTACTAATATTATTATTATTATCTTCAGGGAAAATATTCCAGAAAACTAATTTAATTTCAGGAAAAATAATTCTATTCCAGGAAAAACTTATTAATTTGTATCAAAATAGCTCAAATTTAATTTAATTATAAACAGCTAAAATTAACTACCATTATATTATAATAATAGCTAAATTAAATTTGAATAACAACAGCTACAATTAATTTTAATAAAAATAGTTGAATTTAGTTTCAATAACAAGGTCTGCAACGCTAGTAATGAATAGCTCGATAAATATTGTATGTCTAAAGAAGGTTTGAAACCCCGAAGCAGAATAAATGTGCTCTCGACAGACTCGGTGCATCTGAAATGCAGCCCTAAAGCGTTGTTTGCAATAATAATAATATCTAGAATTTTTAGCTCGCTATATATTTCTACCATATAACTCCCTGTTTATCTTGTTGCTCTCATGTCCAATCTCATTTCCAGCTTTTTAAACATGGCTGGACCCGAGAGCCAGCCGTCAGTCTCATCTTATACTTGAATCTTATTCGTATTCTTAGCCGCTTTCCACATCCATCTCATCGCATGAATGAGCAAGCATGGATAAGTTGAGTAACAGATACTTCCCTACTTATCCCTATATTTCAGGACATAAAAACCTTGGGAAACTTTTATAGAGAATCAACAAGAGCTACTGGTGGGTAGTGGGACTTTTCCTATGCAGAACCCGTACTTATATACATACTGGGCTCTTTACTTTACTTGGACTCTTTGCTGAATAAAATATAACACAGGGAGGGAAAACTTTTCCCTACTTTGCCTTATTATACGTATATATATATGAGATATCGTGTATCTAAATACAGAGAGCACCTAGAAATATAAACATGATTCCTTCATCCTACTACACACTTCAGTTTATCCACACTTTTAGGGCTAATATGTAAAATCCACAAAGTGTTGAATCAACCACCGGAGCACAAGTTTACAACTTGTTTTCAGCATATTGACGCTTGTATAGGCCAATTTTCATTAGGCTACTGAAGTGAGGCCGAGGAAATATCGTAAAGTCCATCATCTTTTACAATTATGGCTACACTATATTGAACATTTGCTAAGTGATCTCCCAACAAGAAATAGCGATGGTTCATTTCAGCAACAACAACAACTACAACAAAAAAACCACCTTCATGTCCATAATGCCTAGCACTTCAAACTTTAAAAGTGTATGTATATGTGTACTTCAATACATTTTTTACGGCTCTGCTAAAATACGACTTCTCGCTGTACGTCGTCTTTCCAGCTACAGAGAGGTACATGTCTGTGTATATAAGTATATGACTGGGCTATATGAACGATTTCGCTTCACGACTTCAAGTCATTCTCTCCAACTTTTATTCCACAAGAGGAGAAAAGATGAAGAAGAACAGGAATTGTAAAGGATGAAGAAGAGCATCATCGTCGCGGACAAGAAATGAACGGCCACAATGAATTCACCGTAGGAATATTTATACGTTATATACGCATTTTTCAGGAAGGATCTGTGAGGAGACACCAATGCACTGCATCCTATGGCATTCCATCCAATGCACGTTTATGATAACGGTTCTTTGTACAACATAATAACATAACCTGCTTACTTGCATACTTTCGATGACCGAACTTCTCATTCTTCCTGGCAAAATATTATATCTTCTGTCTGTTGCTGGTCGCACTATACATGCTGGCTATAATTATAAGTACAGGGCGCTTATTATAACTTACAGCTGTGCATAATGGGCGTGAGTATTCAGCCATGCTAATAAATGCTCCTTTATACCCCATATGTAACTTATTTTATACACACTCATACTAATTTTGTATACCGTGATACTTGTTTTACACACAGCAATACTTATTTCATGTACAACAATACTTGTTTTACCTATATCAATACTCATTTAACATTCAACAATACTTACTTTACCTACACCAATACTCATTTTACATACAGCGATACTCATTTTACATACAGAGATACTCATTTTGCATACAGCGATACTCATTTTACATTCAGCAATACTTACTTTACATACAGCAATACTTATTTTACATTCAGCAATACTTACTTTACATACAGCAATACTTATTTTATATAAAGCAATACTTACTTTACATACAGCAATACTTATTTTATATAAAGCAATATTTATTTTATAAACCGTATAACTTATTACGGATGCTTTATAGGTGCAAGTGATACGGAACACCCCGGAATGTAACGTTATTATATACATTATAGCCTGTCCCGTCAAAATCCGCACAACAAACAATACTAAAAAATAATAATATTCATTCATGAGGCCATAATGTATCTAAATAGCATACAGAAATTATTTTACATATAAGAAATAGAAGGAACAGTATACAAATTATAGGAAGCATTACAAAAATTTAATAAATCTCCCCCATCCATCTTCTATCTCACGGATGAAGGGTGTGTTGTTAAGAGATTCATTCAGTACATAATACTATATTGTAGTAAGTTTTAGGTATGTACATATTCAAGTATATATATAGGAAACAAGTGTACACACACAAGTATATAAATAGTATATGTGTCCTTTAAAATCTCGACCAAATATTACCTGCATCCATCTTGTTCAACGCCGGCACTACTACTGTACACTACTACTATACTAACTATTAAATGGAATGCGAGGACTGATTCACATCAACAAGAGAATTCCAATAGTACACGCAAACAGTAAGTATAAATTGTGTACTTATATACTTAGATAGGAATGCATAGTGAAACTGAAGACAGATTTTATCGTCATCATGCATGTAAGACACTCACGACATCAGGGAACGTTTCGCACTGGAAACGTATTAATAAATGAACAAGCATTCAATTAAGAATGCTAAATTACGTACTGCAGGCATGTTAAAAAATAGTACAGAATAACCGTCACAGCTGATGCCCCAAGCTTCATGTTCTTGTACACACTTGATACATTTGATACAAATATATGTACTGATTATCAATCCTGTAGATGTGTGCTGATATTTCAAATGAGCCTATGTACTGGTACTCCAACTCTCCTATCTACTATACCCTCATACCGTGCAGACTGTAGTATCAATAATAAATTCTATTTAGTATGTAAAAGCCCACGTCTGCTCTGACACATCCGCTCCTGCCAGATGAATTAAAGAGCTACTTATTTATTTGGTGAGTAAAGTTGTCCCCTATTATAAACAAACCATCATTATTTAATAATGAAAAACCACGTAACTTTACAACCCAAGTACAGTTTTGTCTCGCTAATAAAACTAGATCGAACCAGACTGGTTTTAGGTAGTCAGCTGTGACTATACGGACAAGACTTATTGAATGCCTCTTGCCTAGTTTTACGGCTATAATAATTATTATTATTGCAAAACGTGCACGCAACTACTTCAGTTCGCTCGAGTGTTTCAACAATACAACTTGTCAGCTGACAGCTACACACTCTACGGGATTGTTATTATTATTTTCCATGCAAAATCTCAACAAGGACCTGCCGTGTCTAGCACCTCCAGTTGCAATGCCAAGGAGGCAATTATGGATGCGAAAAAATATCTTTAAATAACAAAAGAGTCAACGGGCTGCAACTCTACCAACTCTAAACCCACTACAAAAACCGAAAACTTATTTAAAAAAATACTTACAAATCTAATTATAAAACCATAAAAATATAGATACCTCTAAAAACCTTTAAAATCTATCTCTAAAAACATTAAAAATCTATCTCTAAAAACCTTAAAATCTACGTTCAAAACCAAGAAAGTCGAGTTCTTAAAACCTAAAAAATCCCCGTAACACTACCTCGTCTTGTAAATTACGTTCTTTCATGTGATTGAGATTGTTGCAGACTTTGCAAGATACAGAACATAAATGTCTCTATCACTTCCCCCAACCGAAGGTGTTTTTCCAGTGTGTAAACAAAAGAAGCATTAAGGAGGCATGATAAAGTCCATTTAAAATGCACCAGGAACATGGAGATTGTATAAAATATACAGTACGAACCTTATATTTATCTCCGCACATACCTTGTATACTACTTTTTTTACTGAGCAAATTTTCCTCCAATTGAAACAGTGTGCGATATACATATTACATGTAAATTATGCATGTATAAACATAGAGCTATCAGTTGGGATGCACTGGTACATCACATGCAAGCTCTTATGTAGCTAAGCTATGACATGGTTCATAGAATGCTCTAGCATACCTATAGAGATACAGATAGGGCGTCTGTCTAAAGAATACAAAGTCACAAATGTGAACCAAGTCAAGCGTCACTCATTCAATCCTGTTCTTGAGGAGTAGCAAAAAAAAATTGAAACTCTGACAGACCGTACAAAATGAACAATATGTATATATGTTGGCTCATATTGGTGCCTCCAACAACAAGACGACGCAGGATTTGTTTGCTTCAATTTTGCATGCACTTATGTGTAAACTTCTAAGGCATTGTATATAAAAAAAAGGAGGAGGAAGCAAGTGGAGAAGAAAAAGAGCGATACGAAAGAGAGATTGACTGTAAAACAAAACCATTTGGTTATTTCCATATTTACGCAAAACAAGATGCACGGGATGCATTCATTATTTCCAGGGATTAACTACTATTATATAGGTATATGCTCAAATTGGACAGGATTGTAAAATAATTTTAAAAAAATATTTGTCCAACCCGCTACAATAATTTAACCTTTATTTACCCAAATAATTATTAATTACTAATTTCATTAATTTAATTCCCCGTAATAGTGTAACAATTATACAAAATTTATTTGTTTACGCATTTACTTATGCACATTATTTTATATTCTTTTATATTTTTCCTCACACATTTTTATCCTCTATGAAATTATCATTAGAAACGGGTGTTTTTCAGTGAAACAGAACTCCTGAGCATGTAATTCAATGTGTGCTCAGTGAGGGTAAAAATCAGTACAGAGCGTCGGAACCTTTCATCCTGCATATTTGCACATATATTCAAATCCACACAGTTCATGGCTGCTCAAATGGAGGCATTTGAAAATACACTTGAGTGTCTACACTGCACTCATTTTAGCTCTTAAGTAAGCAAGACAATGGTCCTTTGTGACTCTGTTCCATTGGAGCCGCTTACCAGAAACCCCAAAACTTGAGTGTACATTCATATGGATGACGATACGCTCCTTCCCATATGCAGGATCCCTATTATATATACATATATGCAGAGCTAATTTTCCTGGCAATGTAATTTAGTAACAACGTATTATTCCAAGCTCGTCTTACAGTACACACTGGCAAAAGCAATGTAGCAGAATTACATTGACTGCAGTGCAGTGATCCTTGCTACGTGACAGGAGCTCTTCGACGTCCAAGTCATAACCGGGAAATGATGCAAGGAGCAGTCCCGTGGATTATACAGTCTAATAATTCTACATTTCGTATATTGTATATTTCCAGGTAATAATTCGGTAGCTATCCGCAATTTAATCCTTCTATGTCATGTACGCAACAACTAATACCGTGAAGTCTCGGAATATTGGATCATCTTCAGTCTCATAGGAAAATACCAAAACCCATAAGATTCCGGCAGTTCTGGAACTCAACAATAATTATTTTCCTTAATAATTAAGGAATCGTTATTATTCATGTAAATTCGCCAATTTCCTTGAATTAAATACGTCGAAACTATTAAATTCATTTCAATTAAAGACATTTCAATTAAATACATTCAATCTAAAGCCCGTTCAAAGTTAAATTAAACTCATTGTGTTCAAAGATTGTATTAAACTTAAAGAAGATTAAGGGCGACGACAAAAGGAAGAGTTCCTCGTGTCAAAAATGCTGCAACAGCAGTAAAAGACAACGCAGAACAATTATCATTAGAGCGGAATAAAATATGAGAGGTTGAAGGATATGACGTTGGGTCACACTACTTCTAATTTAGATAATAATAAATAACAACACACTTTATTAACATGAAGTGTCATAGTGACAGTGAATCTATTGGATTTAGTAGGGAAAACCGTTCCGAAAATGATTTTTGAAGCTATATTTCATTTTCGACACGACAGTTATCTCGCTCAAGAGCCATTGTATGGATATAGTGAGGAGTGTGTGTATTATATAGTTGGAGATCCCAGAAGCACGATTGTGCAAAAGAAACCACAGGAAGAGCTTCTTCCTTGCTATTGAAATGACAAACTTTCAGTATTTTATATTTATGTGAGTACATATAAACACAGTGTGGAATGCCACTGTCCTGATTCCAATTCAGTTAGCAGCCCTACAGTGTAATAATAAGCCCTGTCACACAAATCAGTCCTAGGAAGATGAAATCACCACCAATGTATACATCACTAAAAATTTACTCAAAATTAACGAGTCACACAATATATATATCTTCATTCCTAAATAAAGAAGACATGACCAAAACCCAAGTATCCTCCGGTAAAGAAAAACTCAACGACGGCAGCCACAAGCATCATCGCGAGGCTTTTATGTGTCGACGTCAACCGGCTGTTGTTATGAAGATGTTCATATTTCGTACATTAAATATGTACATAATATGTACTCCATCGGTCTATATAAATGTTATAAATACACATTTCTTGTGCATGTTAGAGCGTCCAGAGATTACAAACTTTGCAGGAGTCAGAGCCTATTGACGACACAATCATATACAATGGACTTGGAGCAGCCCAAGTAAATAATAGGAAAGCATGATTACCATTTTGCTTTTTACTCCACAACAGTGAATTGCCCGTAGCTTGTTAACTCGCTCCGGATGGGATTACTTTATTTAATTCTTGTCGCTCACAATAAATCCTCAGGATTTTCACACTTGCAATAAACAATGAAATAATTACGTTATGTCACTCCATGTGCGTGCAAATGTCGTTAAAAGTGTGGGCTGATCCCATCGACCCATCCAAATCTCAAAAATTACGTAGGTTCCCGGAATTAACGAAAATGTAAAAATATTTCGGGATTCCCACCCGAACCAATATCCTACTTCTTTTACGCAGTAAGACAATCTCCATACATCTTTCCACAAAGTGATAAGAGAGTTGATGGAAAATATATAAATTTGACGCCTACGACCAGTCCATGGGATCACATTCCAAAACATAACTCTAGTCTCTTTTCAATGTAATCACAGCAAGCCACGTCAAATTGATAGCCTGAAACTAAATAAATGCCAATAATTTATTAGCCGTCGAACCGCAGGCGCCTCCGCATCCATGTCCGTGCAAAGAATTGAACTTCTCTCCCTTTGTGTCTGCAACAATACATCAAGGAGATGCAAGAGAGAACCTACTCCAAGAGCTTTTTAAAGAGTCAGGGAAAATAATAATACAGACGTATCCATCACAAAATAACTTATAGATTGTTCCATCTAGCTCACTTTCCTTGTTGCTCAATGAATTTAAAACCCTGCCCCGGCTATTATAATCTCAGAGGCCAGCCCACGAATTAATACGTGATTCTTTCCTCCGACACTTTTTATAAATATGTTGTTACTCTACCCTGTGTTCCCACATGCTCCGATTGAAGTAAGTCATTGCGGATCAACCTACGTCAACGTGGGTACTAGAACCTCTATGTACTCACTTCAATCTTTCATAACTAATAGGACACTCCAGCCTTGCCTTGGGATTTCTCCCTCCGAACTTACAACTTCCTGTATATAGCACGAATCTCCAACATGTCTCAGATCAAGCCTATCCTTTCACATGCAGGTACATACTTGAACTGATGTCTACCCGTTACTATGAGTGAGCTGGTGTCTAGCCACGAACATGCATGTCGATCCTCGACAAAATAATATGTTGTTGTGGAGCTTATGTCAACTTTCAACAGTAAAACTATAGAATATGACTCGATTAACAACCTTATCTTTTTCCAAGCGCCCTCCTCATCACTTCGGAGGAATGCCATCGTCAGAATTAAAATAGCCTTCACTTCATGTACAGATACTTCATGTACAGATACTTCATATATCCACGTAACATATACAATAATAACACTAAAACTGCATAACGAATTCTTCATACAGTCCTCATTTCCCTCGTATGCCCTAGAGAGTTTCTCAGAGGCAGAGAGAGAGAGAGAGAAGTTAAATACAAAAGTACAATAAATTTGTATAATGTAAAACAATACGAAATAATGTTTGCTCAACTGATTTCATTCCCTCAAATTGGTTGGATAAGTAAACAAGATTTATTTGACGGTTCGTACTCCCTTACAATACTCAAATAAGATAGCTGAAAGGGCTGTTGTACATATAACGTAAGAGTGGTGGTGGTAAATAATATTATCCGAGAGGAGCAACCTTGCACCTGAACTTGAAGCTAAAAGTGAATAGTTCACCTGTCACTGTTTGCATGGCTGCCCGTATATATTGTGTATTGTTATATACAAAAAGGTCTACCTCCATACCCTCATATGTACATAATACCTTACTACTACTACTACTCCAACTTTTATTTACTGTACTTCTAACTATTTCATATTGGACTACTATCTTCACATACTGAATTACTACTTTTAGATACTCTATTAGTATATTCATATACTCTATTAGGTCCTATCTTTACATGTTGTACACCTTTACATCATGTACTACTACCTTTACATACTATCATACTACGTGCACATACTATCCTACTACCTTTACATACTGTACTACTAGTTGTATGTACACATTTTACAACACCTATACATACTTTATAGATGAGCCGAAAAGCAAAGCAAAACTTTCGACATAATACACCGCCACGAGTATCCCAAAGAAAAGATTATACATTCCCATTGTGAGTGCATACAAAGAAGGTCTGTCAAAGACATACAAATGACTGTAATCATTCGGAGAGTTAAAGGAGGCTGGTAACACTATTTGGAAGTGTAGGTAGGTAAAAAAAATTATTATTATAGTAGATTGTATAAATAGTAGGGAGGGAATATTACTATATAAATACTATAGTTAGCGGATTTATAAGTATTAACACCTGGTGAGCTACTCGACACTTACTTACATACTCGAAACACCGGGTGTATATATTAATAATAGGGAGGATTGTACATGGAGTTAATGATTAACAATCTGGTACCATGACCAATGGCAAGGCCTTAAACTGGAAGCAACTGTTGTATAAAGCATAAAAAATTGCGGTGATAAACGTTATAGGCAAAATATGTATCAACTGTATGTAAAATATATTTTTTGACCATGCAAATAGCGCATCAACGATGTGATAAATATGTAGGAACTATCTTTATAGAGATGTGGACTACCCATTGTACCTTCGTGCTCAATGAATCTGACAGCTGTAATGTAACCCACAAGAAGAACCGCATCCCGGCATACCATTACTCATATTGTTTAGCATTAAATAAAGAAGTCAACCTGCACAGTCCTGGTGCCATAAATGGTCATATTGGGTCCGAGCAAACCAAAGTTGGCGACTAGACGGGCAACTAAATTAATGCAGTCATTTTCTCATCTATTGCCTATTACTCCTTACAGATCACCAGGGTCATCGCTCTTTCTCCATTTTACATATCATTGTGCTCCGTGCAACTAGTAAAATTCAAAACTTTTAAATATCTCTCGTAATGGGCCTGTGTGACAAAAAAGGCTTTCTTGTGAGGAAAACTTTTTTCCAAATTATTCTATTATGCTCTATCGATTCAACCTCCTCAGAAAATCTTCAAGCCACGCTCTTTCATCTACAAAACTAGTATTTCCAGACTTGAACACCCATGCATTTTTCAATATGCTTAATAAGCGAATAGTACATACAAGGAATAAACAAGGAGGCTACCATAACGTCCTATGCATGTAATTACCACAGAAATCCACGCTTCCAGCAAATACGTCTTTTTAGGACACAATTTCCATTAATTCCCTCACTAAAACAAATATTTGCTCTTGATCCCATCCCTCGGAATGACTAAATACCTAGGAAATGTACTGTTTCAGGGAAAAAACAGCGGAAAAACAATCAGGTGCAACTATGCGGAACCAGCCTCAGCTGCTGCACGGATAAGGAATAAACCAAATGCAATAATAGCCAAACAACATTAGTAAACAGAATGTACATGAGCGTGCAGAAACCTACATAACACCCATTCCAACTACATACTCTTTACAACTTTTATTATAGTTATGACTCAGATAATTTGTACGAGTGTGGGATGAACGAGAGAGTGAGAGAAAGAAACGCGCAAATAAATTCTCATCTTTTATAAATGAGCCAGTTGGAAAATACGATGTGCTGATTGAGGATTTAGCGGTTTCTCCTCACTAGTCTTGGATCTGCCTTGGACCATTATACTGGGCATGCCAAACTGTTTCCACCACTGCCCTGAACTACATTACACTCTGAAAACGATTTACCTGCAAGAGAGAGAGAGAGAGACAGAGAGAGAGAGAGAGATGAGAAGAGAGTTTGTATATCTTATCCTGCTGAAAGAGGAATGACGATTATGGGCAGGTTTCTTGGAAGCGTATTCATGTAATTTCCAATATTGATCGTACGGGGGGGTATTGTATAATCTATAAGAGCTTTCAAGTCTCAAAACACTCAGAACAATTTGTTATCCGTGGAATGGAACCAAAACTTTTCTCCTCTATAACATTAAATAATAGAAAACATGTCCGTAGAGCGAAGTTAAATGACTAAAAGGCTGAGAAAAACTTTGAATAATTATTTCTACGACGTATGTATACCCACATACGGGTTACATAGTGTCTGATCGGCAAAATGGCTTGAAACTTAGTGAGCATTAACCAAGCAGTACTAAATATAAGTGAACGTTACTACACATAAACTTTTAATTCATGCATAACTTTAGTATCCAGTTCAATTTTTTACCCACTCACCCATATAATAACACATACCGCAGCAGCAGCGATAGCGATGCTGAGGGAGGCTCAAATTCATAATACCGTGCTTTACTGATACGGCCTCATCGTAAAACTAAACGTATGTTATTATACATGCAGGACGACGGAATGAGCACCCCAGTTGTAAAATCATATATAGTAATGCTGACATCAGATTGTAAACTAAACACCAAGTCAAGCATCGAGTGAAATAACATGGAATTTAAAAGCAGTTTAACATTAATTACTATCATACAACAAGTGAACTTTTTAACCTGGTGGGAATCTGAACCAGTCAAGTTTCAAAAAATGTACCTAGTATTTTTATGCTAATTAGCGTCGCTTATTACATGTGTTTCAATGATAAAATGCGCTCATGGAAAATTATCTAGTGGTGTAGGTACATACATATGATAATAAATTTTAGATCTCTCGGTAATCAGATATGAAATGAGATTAAGAGAGAGAGAGAGCGAGAAAGAGTTTGAGAGCAGGGCAGAGATAAATGCTGTTCCATGCAGACTAGAAGAAGAAGAAGAAGTGCGAAGGAGCAGAGAATAGAAAAAAGGAGACAAAAATAGTCGGATAAAATACCAGGAAAAAAGGCACACATACCTTCGTCGAGTATTCGTTCCACGTGGATAAATAAATTAGGAAATATAGCCAGCTGCTTTTTATCCTTGATGAGCTGAGCAAGATAATCAGCCATATTCTGTGTATTGTTGGCGTGATTGTTGGCACTAGGATTACTTTGCTGGTTCAGGTAATTGTTGACAGTTGTGGGTATGCTAATACAATTACCGAGGGCTCCACTGGCACTACTATTACTGTTACTGTGGCTATTTGTATTGTTGAGAATCAGATTTGTGGCACTGTTGTTAAGACTGCTCATCGTAGTCGGAGAGGTAACGGCGGCCGCGGCGGCTGCTGCTGCCGATGATGTCAACAGTGCAGATTGAATTGCTGGACTTGTTACAAGAGCTACGGAGGTCACACCAAGTCCTTCATTCATTTTCATTTTTTATTGGCACATATGTAGTTGTATTTTTTTTAGCAATATTTACTAAATTGATTTCTCCAAATGCAGTATATTTTAATTACTCTGACTCCTTCTGCGTGGTTATCAAACTTATTATAATATAATTAAAGAAAGTAAATGTGGGATAAGGCACTTGTTTGACGAACAAATTTCTGTTCTGCTGTTTAAACTCTTAGGGTTACTCAAACTGTGGTTTAAATCTCTTGAACTTTTAGTACGAATAAATGTAATAGCCGCAATGTTAATGTGTAGCCGATTAGAGTTAGTTATATATATTAAATAAATAAATGCATAAACTGTTTAGACGTAGTAGAGTTTTAGCACACGGAGAGAGGACAACTAACAGTCACAATTTGATACACTCACCCTCTGAGGGAGAGATTCACACTGACTCTTCTCTCGACCGAATACAAAACATCAGCAGACCAGACCACTGTCTTCTCCGCCAGTCTTAGCTTGACTCTTGAGTCGACTTACTTCCCTCAAAGTACTTACAACATGCATCTCCTCTCCTTTGACTAATAAATATACAATATATAGTGTGTCATGCCAGAAGAACTTGATGTAATTTTCTTGATTCAAACAACAATCTCTACCCCCATATAGTACATACTCCACAGTCTTTAACATCCTTTGCCACTAACTACACAAGAGTTAGAGAGAGAGAGAGAGAGCGACCAAGTTAAGAACAGCATCTCTCCTACACGTTTATACATTATTCTATTACCTTTTACCTTAGCCTCCCAATGTACATGCCTTAGAACAGACTTTAAGTTACATAGATTCTTCCCCTGTTGCCAACTGCATCTCTATATGACTGACTTCATGGGATGGTGTTCAGACTGATCAGATGACTCAAACTCTCCAGAAAGGGGATCTGACTGAGACGAAAAAACGAAGCTGAAAGATTCTTGGGAGGCAATCATCCTAACGCCCCAACCTTCTTCTTTGCCTTGCATCTTAACATCTTGCCTCTAATGTTTATACTAAAGGTCCTGTAGTAAGTATATATCATATGATGAACAATTCCAACTCAGTTACTTATTACTATTCCATGCCGCAATGGATGCAACGGGCTAGACTTAACTTTTACGCATAAAATATTACATAGGTTTTAACTGTATAAATACTTTACGAATGTGTATACAGCAAACACTGGTAGGAATACTTCATATCCAAGACATAGGGGAAATCTTCGAGTAGACTTCTCTCTCTCTCTCTCTCAGCACAGAATTCAAGAAGACGAAGAAGAAGACGAAACTATTCAGTACCAAATACCACTCCTCAACTCTTCACTCACTTACAATTAGATTCCGTCATCCCAGTCCATGGCTCTCAGATCTGATTTTTCTGACTCTCCCAAAACCAAAACTCTTGAAACTTTTAAACACATGAGTTGTTGGAGGTGTTCACAGTCCTTCAGGAACGCTTCGCACACTAAAAACATTCAAAGAGATTAGTAAACCGCTATTGTATACACACAATCAATTACAAACCATTTTTGACGTAATTAATATACTATATAGGATAATTAACATACGTACATGCAGAATCCACACACATCAACATACATAAAATCTCAATGTTAATACATGCACAACCGAATATAAAAGTATAAACGGACAATATAAATATATAGAGAATCAAAGTACACATACAAACGCAATTCACCACACACAGAAATTCGAATGTCAGTACACAGAATGAAGGTACACGCCAAACAATTAATTACTACACAGAAATGGTTTAATACGTATATGAATAATGAATGGACACAAAATAATTAAATAAAGTATAAAATAATAGTACAAAATAATATTAGAAAAATAATTTAATATACACAGTAACTAAAGGAGCTGTCTGCTGTTCCCCGTCGACGACTGACTAAACTTGCTCCATTTTCCCATTCCTATTGAAAACGTAATCAGTACACACTTGAATTTAATTGTAACATTAACAGTAGCAGGCGCTAAATTACGAGCCTACTGTGCTCAATTGAGTCAAAAGCAAAACAACTGCTGCTGGAATCACATGTAATCCCGTACACGCGCTTTTATTATATTATTTCACTCACACCAGAAAGCTAAGAACAACAACAACGGAACGAAGCAATAAAGTCAATATGCACCACCAAACTATTAATGCTCCCAACCAAAACCAATGCACAACGGTATAGTCCACATATAGAAGCTTCTCCGTTTTAAAAACAACGATGGAAAGCGGCTTGCTTAAGCACGTTTGCAGGACGGACGAAATCGTAGACGCGGGCAAAAGACTCGAGTGAAGGGTACCAAACCAATAATACTGCCAACATCGGTCGGGCACACATATGCAACAACAACCAGATAAAATACCAGCAAAACTGTACAACGGAGTGCCACTGAATCGAAACCATTTCCTGTAAATGATCTTTATGCCGTTTATGCCTCACATGGCCCTTTCCTATATACACTTGTGTATACTTATTAATACTTGTTTCAGACTGATTTCCTTCCATTTACACACTACATTATAGACATTAAGCACCCGTGATAAAAGTTTTTTCGAGCATTTAAATACTCTAAAACAGCAGTTAACTAACTATAGAGTTTAAGTATATTGTTTCAACTAGAGTTGCAACTATATAGTTTTACATCTATATAGTTCTAATCCACTGCTAAAACAATATACATAGTTAAATCTCACTCCTGAAACTATATAGTTAAACCTGTATTAAGCAATATAATCGAGCATTTATAGCATTTAACATTTTTACAACGTGAGCATTTAATACTTGATTTGTTAGTTTGCTTTGTGTATCTACAATCTGCAATTAGGGTAAAAACCAGTAAGACGTATAGATTGCTAAACTTGTTGTATATAGTGTGTACTAGCTGGGAGAGATCGGAATGTCTTTTTCATTTCATGTCAAATTTTCAAACATTCTTTTTTCTTTAATTTTACGACGCAGTCAGTATAAAAATGTCATTTGATTATGCATTCTTTATATTCAGTAAAACATTTGAATTCGTATTTAAATTAGAAGGTTGGCTGCGTCGTTATGAAAAGGTTAGAGTATTTTCAATTCAATTCAATTCAATTCAATTCAATGGCTTTATTTACATGTTATTCCTTGATCAGTACAAAAATAGACTGCTCTC
>JAQGAK010001994.1:0-24272 GCA_034696945.1 Lipothrix lubbocki
TCCTCCTCCGACGACGGCGAGAATTTTTTATTGCCGTCATCATCATTCCTCCAGTAGCCAAACGGAATGACCAAGAGCGCCTTCAAGAAATCCCAAGGGATCAAGAGATTTCGAAGGACGTAGAACTTGAACAGTTGAACTTCTGCATTGGAGTGAATCAATAACTCGTTACAAATTCTGGCAGCAGAGGACTATATTGCTTGAAGCCAACTGCTCCATTATATTTGTCCCGGCAAATCCATCGACTAACATGTGATGATAAGTGAAGAACAAAAGTGTCTTGTCGTCTTTAGTAGCAGCGCCCTCTTTCCCCCCGAAAATACGTCACCTCAACGTCCCAAGGACCGGTGTATTTCGGCCAGACCGTATGAAGCAATTTATCCGTCGTCCGTTGTTCAATATGCTTTGTCATGCATTTTTTTGAAGCCGGTTGCATTTTAATAAATTTAATTTTTAATATGCATTATCCTAAGAATTCTAAAGTGTGTGGTTACTAATTAATTATATGTATTCTCCAACTTTATTTGTATTATTTTCAATGTCATATACTTATTAAGGTTTAAGACAAATTAATTGTGAAACCAATTCGATTAAAAATAGAAACGACCATTTATTGTAATCCAATGTTTTACCACAAGCACCATTAATCAAAAGGTAATGAAGATTGCGGAGGTTACTTTTCCAGTACTGTAAACAATCAGTACAGTAAATTGAGAATTAGTATTTGATTTAATTTTTAAAAATTCTCTTATTTATTGCACATTGCATGTTATTTTATGATAAGCCGTGGCGATCAATCCCCGGAAGTTCCAAATGCCGGTAAATGTTTCGACTTGTTGATTGTATGACTTGTCAACCGCCTTCACCCAGATTTCAGTTGCACCCACTTCGGAGAACATAAGATCCTTTTCCCATTGAATCCAAGACCATTTTGAACTCATCTGTAAATGATTAAACATAATTTTTAATTAATATAAGTACAAAAAATACTTTACAAGTATTTTCTTTAATTTATTTTGAAGAAATTGAGAAAAATATTCATAAAGCAATGATAAAATAATCCAAACTTATATTCAAATTTTGATTTTTTACAAGTTTACCGAATTTTTATTAATATCAGCGACGACCCAAGTATTGCCTTTATCAATAGAAATTTCCACTCGGGCAATATCTCGCCCCCCTCCGGAGTAAGCGTAGCCTTTGATAATATTTCGACCTCGTATGATCCTCTGACCGCTTTTGTGAGAACAAATGTAGGAATTTACAGGCAAATCCTGGATCGGTGGACTTGAGGAATAATCTACAGAATCTAATGTCACGGAAGGATTGAACACTTTGTAATCTCTCTGTTGCCATGGCGACTGGCTCTCTTCCGTACTGATCTCTATGCGGGCTACAATGAGACATTGTTTCCAGAATTAAAAATTGTAACTAAAAATAATTTGAAACTACTAACAACAAAATTATTATGTAATTATTGCAATAGTAAGCACAAACCCAGCCATTTCACATTTCTCGCTCCAACAATTCCCGGAAGAATGATTCTCAGGGGGAAGCCGTGATCCCGCGGTAAATCTTCCCCATTCATTTCATATGCAAGAACGGCTTCAAAGTTCCCATCAAGCAAGTAAGATAATGGGATGGAGGCACCATAAGCTTCTCCACTTGGATCCGAATCCAATCCTTCAAATCTCAAATATATTTTCGACGGGTCAGTATATTTTCTAATTTCAAATCCCGCAAGTTCCAGAGCATCAACAAGTCTGGCCCCAGTCCATTTGGCATTCCCAATCGCTCCTCCAGTCCATTGAAGTCCTAAAACGGGCTTGTAGCTGTGCATGTCATGTCTCCGATTTCCGGCGCATTGGATTGTAGATGAAATTTGAACTTTTGGTAGGGATTTTATATCTTCTAGAGTCAATGCTTTAGTATTGACATTCAATCCTTCGATTTCCAAAGTGTACAATTCTAAGTCAACGGTGGGGACGGGGAGATGATTTCGGACGAAAAATATATCACTGTATGGAAATAACAACAAGAGGAGAAGAGTTAAATCATTAATTTTAATCATTCAAAATTCAATTATTAGTCCATGGATCGTTTATTTTTATTCCTTTATTTTTGTCTTTTTATTTTTAGGTAAAAATTGTCGGCGCTAACTTTGGTGTAAAATAATCTTGGGTGAGCAATCCCGGATCAGTTTCTCCATTATAAGGTTTTGCCGATCGGATGATAAAATTGTGTTTCCTAACTGGATCATCACTGAAAGCGTCTACAGTATCGTCGGATGTGTCCGAAGCATCTTGATCAGATAGTGTTCCTATATTGTAAAATAATTTCTCAATTATAAATACATAATTAAAAAAATAATTTAGATCATTATTAATAATTAGCAAGATTTGAAAACATTTTTAAACACAATAATTTAATAATAATAATTCCCAACATAATATTTAAAATAATAAGTTTGATCATTAATAAAGTGTAACATTTCAAAAAATAACTGACCATTTAATAATAATTTGAAAATTGTAAAAAAAAAGATTCCTGACCTATTCGATATAATTCTAAAGTCTTATATATTTCCGGATTTTTATGGACCGGGTAAAGATCCCAGAAGGGTTCCAAAGAACTTCCTGCCGCCATCAACAATCGATTTCCTCCAGGATGCTTAGACACGAATTTGGTAATGTCGTATACTCCATCTTTATATGTTACCCATATCTGCAGATAAAGTTTTAAAATGTGTTAAAATGCTATAATTTTGATGTAAATGCCCTTGCTTTAAATTAAAATTCGTAACTAATTAACGTAAAATTCAAAACTTTGTTTAAAATCCGTCTATGTTCTAAATATGTATAAGAAAAAATGCAATTTGTCAATATTTTGAATTTTAGTAAATAATTTGTCCATTTTTGAAATAAATTTGGAAAATGTGCGTGTTTTTTAAATTGGTGAAGTTGCATATTTTGTAGAAATTTTCGCATTCATTACATTATTTTTAGAAAATCTGCCAATAATTCTTAAAATAAGTGTACAAACATCTGTTAATTTTTTGAAATAATTATCTAAAGTCCTTTGAATTTTAAAATAAATTTTGTAAAATTCATATCCGTGAAAACAATTTCAGAGAAATTCGAGTATTCTAGTTGCAATCAAAAAATTTAATAGAACTAACTCCAGTCTTAGAATTGTGATGCCTGGCAACTTCTGCCTTCGAAAATTTCTTATTAGAATGAACATCCGGTTCGCACGTTTCTGCCTTTTGTTGAGGTAATGACGATGCTAAACATGAAACAAAAATATTATTGCAACTAAATGCTTACATCCCACGTGGAGTGTGACTCAATAGAAAATAAATAAAAATATTTAAGTTAAGAACATCCGAGGGATTTCCGGTGGGCAAAATAAAATCACCTGAAACTTGCGAATGTAATAATTGCTGATGACCCAATAGAATTCCCACGGCTACTGAACCTGCAGCAGCCCATATCCAGAAATTCCATTTTTGATCGCCTTCATTATGATTGTTCGAATTATTATTATTATTATTGTAAGTTCTTCTAGGGATAAATGCATTGGAATTAGAATAATAAAGAGCCGGAACAGTCCTCTGATTTTGGTTAATTTTGCTAACTTCTCGGAAGAAATCCTTATCTGGTTTGAAACTACAGTCCAACAAGATTCTGGAAATTTGTCGAAAATTCAAACAATGACAATTTCAGTTCAATGTTTATTTGTAATTTGGTAGATATTACTATATTACAGCGTTTAAAATAACATTTTTGATATTTCTCCTTTCCACACCGAAAAGCAAAGGTGCATCCCCTACCTACAAGGATCCTACTTATAGGCATATTTGTACGGAAGGATAACAAAATCCGGGAATTTGTAGGTAGGATAGGTAGGGGCGGATAAAAGTGTTAGAAAGAAATAGGAAATAGTTAGGCAGACATGTAGGGAGTAAAAAATAGGAAGGATAGGTAGGCACAGTGTCATTTATCTAAATACTTCATAATTAAACGCAGATTTTTGCAATTTTTCTATCCGAATAACGAAAGATTAATTAATTTTGATAAACATCAGCTAAAATAGTCCTTAAAACCTCGCCTTATTTACAGAAGTCAGTCGAAAATGCTCTTTTTTGCTTTACTCTCGTTGACACTGCTTATTCCTTTTAATTGTAAAGTACAGTGCACAAAGGTCAAGGCATGAATAAAGTCAACGCAAATCTCAATAGAGAATACGAACAATACTTAATCGCTTCCACTTAAGCGTTAATTTACTTTTGAAAAGAACAGCGTACCAGAAAAAATACCATTTCTGCTAGTTGTAGTAATTGCGTTTATTTTTACAGCTAACTTTACCTACAGTAATCAATTACTCTGTAGAAAATTGATTTTCTAAAACATACATAGTTTGGATTAGAATTTGTTCTAACGCTACTAATAGTTTATATTCGCCTGTATTTCTATCTAAAGGACATAAATAAAGATAAGTATTATAGGTAAGAATTGCCTATATAGGATATAGGAAGGACATTTTGGGGGTAAAATTTTACCCTACACGAATATGTAGGGGGCAGATTCAAATATTGACCTAGAGGAAGGGTATGTAGGTCCCGACTTGTACGGTTGAATTGTAGGTAGGATGTGGGTAGGCAAATTCAGAAATGCACCTGCCGAAAAGTGTATTTACGTTACAGAATTAACTACGGAAGCCGGTATTAAAAAGGAAGAATAATTCCATTACCTAGAGTTTTGCTGTCCTTTTAACAGATTTCTTACGTTTCCCCAGCGGTGCTGAACGGTCTGAATGTGAGTCATCCTCATATTTCTCATGGTGATTTTAGATTGCCAACGCACCGGCAATTATGCACGCGAACGCGATCAATAATAATAATTAATAATACTTATATTTCCTTTTCAGATTTAACCCTGTTTAAAGAGTTATAATGGAACAATATACCTACACAATTGTTTTTAGCAAATGACATCTGAATTTATTTGCCAGCATAGCACATAATGCCATTAAAATGATTTAATTAATTATTAGCCGTCATCCCGAAATTAAAACTTGTTTCCTCTCTCTCTCTGGATTCACACATTTAAACCTGGTAATTCAAAGTGCACCGGAGACTCAGTATATCTGTCAGCTTTATAAGGACAACTCTACAACGGTCCTCTTTATAAGGACAAACTTCCTACAACGGCCTACTTTATAAAGGCAAACTCTCTATAACGGCCCTCTTTATAAGGGAAAACTCTCTATAACAGCCCTCTTTATAAGGCAAACTCTCTATAACGGCCCTCTTTATAAGGACAAACTCTGTATAACGGCACTCTTTATAAGGACAAACTAATAACTACTCAAATATAGTCCCAGTATCGAGAGTCCTGTTATAAACAGTTTCCACTGAACACAGTAACGACCCGCAATAACGGTTCTCTATAAACGATCCTTATTAAGCGCAGACTCCCTATAACGGCTACAATTTTTCTGCCCTATAGAAACACATTTGGATCAGACGAAAGTTTGACTCTTATAATAGAGAACTTGTTTATTATAGTAGTAAGTAAAAATACTGTTACATATTAAGTAATATGTGGATTTAGAAATAAAATATAGAAATAAGAAAAATAAAATAAGAAATACAATTGGATAAAATAATAACAATTAACAATTTCAATGCTTAATAAAACTACACATAAGATTTTTAAATAAATATCAAAATTAAACAAATTTATGTTGAATTAATGTGTTTTAACGAACATTATCCTGTAATAATTGCTTTTCACACTTTTTTATAGGGAAATTAATGTTTGACAGCCAGTACCCACTTATATAATAAAGTGAGCAACTACTACTACTGCAACAACGTGAGTAAAACTATATTCAAGTTCATAAATAAAGCTCATATATACACATTTCCATACACAAGCACACATATTCTCTTATTATTTGAGCAATAAGGAGTATACAACTAACAAAACAACCTTGAATTTGTTTCCACTCTTCTTCAGCATATATGATGATGACATTATACTTTTACTCCATGATAATCAGGTTCGACGAACGCGGTGCGTAATTTCCTAACCCTTTTCCCATAGGAGACTCAGAGGATGGTGTGACGAATTCTATATTTTTCAGCCTTGATTTTTACAATATATGATCCCATGGTGTGCATTTAGTAGTTAGTACTGGAATATGGATTATAGTACTATATATCCGCAATAATTATATTATTCATTAATAAAAGAGTAGTATAGAAATTGTTACACGTGTGTGTAAGAATGCGTAGCTTAATTATACAGCGACGAGCGAGTAAATTTCATTATTCGTCCAAAGAGAAACGTACTTACTTAATAAAAGATTATTATTGTCAGTGGAGAAGTGAAGAGGCAAAGCGGGCTATCTCTATATACGTGAATCCGTGTATAGCTCTTTAGATGCACAGTGATAGACAAGAACCATATTAAAATATTTTAAGTGCAAGAAGGGATAACTCCACTATTTATATTAACTTACAATTGCAAGTTAAAATTTTAAATACAAAAGCTCCATTCCGATTCCCGTTTTTAATGCAAAATTTAAACGCCAGGCTTCTTCGGCAAGGAATTTTTGGGGCATTATTCATTTTTCTTTCAGGAATTTTTTAGTTTTTCGGACAATTGGAAGAAATTTCTAAACTAAAAATTAAGTGTATATAGCAAAACAATGAAAACAATTATTACATGAATCACATCGCGTTTATTCTTATTATTACTATCATACATTTAAATTGTATATAATAATGGAATTATTTGCACATATACACGTTTTTCTCATTTACACCTTTGGGTAGAATTATTACAACAATAGATTCAATGATGATGGTAGTATTATATTTAATAAACCGAATTAATGACAAGAATTATTTCATTATTAGAAATTACCTTTCAGACGGTAATAAAGGCATTCATCCAATATATATGTAGATACAACACCCAATCTCATTTTCCCCTCATAAAATCATCCTCGCAAATATTAATTTAGTAGTTGACTTTACGGAAATCTACACCTCTTGTTGTTTATATTAATTTTATTAATATTTGTTTTAGTATAAAGTATAGTGCTGATTTATATTTATACGCATATATAGATTAGAAAAAAACAAAAATATTGCTTTTCCGAAATTGTCACCCCTTTTATTATTTAAATTATTAATCCGAAGATATTAATTTAATAATGTATTACATTTTTTTCCACTTTTACTTTTATCCAACTGGTTACATATAACTTATAGTTTTTTATAATATTTCTCATACTATTTATATAAACCGAATAGCGTTAATCATCCAATTATTTACTTGATTACACTTTCCCCTCATACACAACACAATAATTCTAAGAACTAACTTGTCAAATTAAAAAACCTACTGAAGGAAATGCGTTTTGATTCACATAACATGTTAAATTGTCGGCAATAATAAATTCAACCAAGGAATTTGTATAGGGGATACATTGATTTTGAAAATACATAGGAAACTATAAGAACCAACCTTAATCATTATTAACAATATTAATTACTAAATTTGACAAGTACATAATGTATATAATTATATGGAAATTATAAAACAGCAGGGAAATGATAGTGGTAGTAGGTTGATAAAGGAATATTTATGGAGTTGTCGTGCGCGGACAGGGAATTACAATTCCGTCTTGGATTCCTTAGGATTTCCCTCACGATCGTATCCCTTGAGCCCATCAGTAGAGTGCTTGGCAATGTACTTGACGAAGTCATCCACCTCCCGACCTCCGTCGTAACGAACAGGCTTGTCTTTACTATCACGAGGGATCCAGAACAGGGTGGGGAACCCACGGACATCAAAGGAGGATGGGACGTCGTTGGCTGTCGCGTCCATCTTTACAATAGCTACTTCCTCGGCTCTCAACTGCATTCAAGAGTAATCAAATATATTCAGTTTGAGAAACACAAATCCAAAATAAGTATCGCTTTTATTTAAATATTATGTAAAAAAAATTTTTATTCTAAATTTGAAAAAATATATCCCACCTTCTCTCCCAACTCATCAAAGATCGGGGCCAATTTCTTGCAATGACCACACCATGGAGCATAGAATTCAACAAGAGTATCCCTTCCATTATTAATGACGACGTCGTCGAAATTCTTGCCAACAGCGACAATAACCGGACCATCATTGGTTTCTGGAACGGCCTCAGATTTCAGGAATGGCTCCAATTCATCGGCCTTCAACTTCTTTAAGAACTCAGTGAAGCTCTCGACTCTAGAATAAGATTTAAAAATTGAAATTATTACCATGAAATACATTTTAGGAATACTTAAAACCGCCTCCGGACCCAGTCACAAAATTATAATATAACTTTCAAGATTCTAATCCCAACCCAAACATTGCAAATAATTAAAGATTCATTCTAGGATTTAATTTCAGAAAGTGACAAAAACTACGGAATAATAAATAAACCAACCGAAGAGCTAAAATCTTATAGTCATACTTATGCTTAAGAATTAGGAATGCACGACTGTATAGAGAATAATTTAAATTCGCTCACGAGAAATCTCCGCCCTGAATGAATTTCTGTCCCTTCGCATTCTTAGCAGTGACGATGGGCTTATCAGATGCAACGTAATCAATGCCATATTCGTTCATTTCATGTTGGAACTCATCCTTGTTGCTGATGGCAAAGTTGAAATCTCCACTGAACTCCTTGGCAACCTTCAGGATTCGGTTGCGCCAGTAGTTTGTGCCTGTGGGGAAGATTAAAATAAATATTATATTCATATATTCAGTTTATAGATAGTACAAATACCGCGAATTCTGATTCTGTGGCCAAATATTGCATGAGAGCATAATAGATTAATGCAGGAATATAAAATCAAGTTTATTTATTTTATGCACGCGAAAAAGAAAAGCAGAATAAATAGGAAAGAAAAGTTATATAGGAGCGCAACGTAAATTGTATTACCCTTGGGATTCTTCTTGTAGTCCACAGCAAAGTAAGCAATAACAACGGGTTGCTTGAACTCCTTGGCATTGTCTTGAGTACGCACGCCGACCAAGCCGAAACTGTGGAAAATTGAATTGCAAATTTAAAAAGATACTAAGATTCAACTATAAACATGTAAATATATTAAAGGATTCGGGAAGGACTAAGATTCCAACTCTTTATACATGTCAAAAGATAAAACTTTGGAGAGGGAAAAGACCAAACAAACTTCCTTTCCTACACTTACAATTCCTTATTAATGAATTTCTCAATCTCATCCCGATCAAGATCGCCAGAGAAGACAACGTTGTCAGCTTCGAATTTGTTAGCGAGTTGCTTGGGTCGGTAGAGAACCAAAGTGTCAGCTTTTTGACCCGCAGCCTTCAAAACCTCTGGGTTGCTCGTCTTTCCGAATCGAGCCTTTTCCCTCAGCTTATCAGCGGTCTTGCCGAAAGGCTTCTCCAATTTTGAGTCTGACTCCTATAATTTCCCACATACAAAAATATTAGAATTTAAAATCATGATAAATTAAAATTATTATCCTCAGTATACAATTCAAATTAAATTAGATTGTATTTTATTTCCCAGGATTGGATCTTACAGCCAGGAATCCAATAACAGCAACATCTTCCTTAGCCACGAAAGCTTCAAAATCAGCAACAGTCTTCAATTCTTTACTGGCGGGTCCGACTTGACTCCTCATGTACTTGACAATACCGTCTGAAAAAGAAATTAAATGCATTATTAATTATTATAGTAAATTAGTAGCGCCGAGAAACGCCCAAAAAATTGGAATTCAATAATATACATGTTTATTAGCAAAATTGTATACTTTCAAATTAAAGCAACTTACTTGCTTCCCTTGGTCCGTTATAGTCCGAAGCGACCTCTCCATTTCTGAAGATCTTGAGAGTTGGGTAGCCTGAGACAGAGAACTTGTTGCAAGTTTCTTTACCACCCTCAGTACAATCGACCTAAAATAAAAGAAAGAAAACAGAAAAATAAATACATTTCAAAGTCATAACGTACAGAATGTAACTTTTAGTATTCCACATCATCAATGATCTACTTCCGATTAATTGCCAAATTCGTAAAAATTAGGTAATAATAACAATATAATAAATTAGTAGAGATATTGTACACACGTAAGCTGTCCCAATTAACTCAACAATGTCGATCATAATAGTGAATAAAATATAGAACCTACTTTTATTAATTATGTCATCAAGTGTTACTAAAACAATGCTCACAATGTTATAAAGCGTGATTTTATTAAATGTATTAAATTAAAAAAGAATATTCAAAACATAATCTCTTCCTATAGAGTCGATTCAATTTTCGAATCACAATCAAGCTGACGTTGCTTGTTCCCGGAAACCGGAAACATTCTGAACAAATGCTGATATAATATTATACAAAATCGAAACTACTATTACTAAAATTGATAACTGCACATACTTCAAGTACTAAAACTGAAGTAGTACTTGAAATTTACTAAATCCTATTTAATTCAACAGCTCTACATAATCAAGATATCAGTATTACACATATTAGAAAAACACATTATTAAATATTCCCAAGAGTTGCGAATTCCCATTTGCCACCTCTTCTATTTTTTATTCACAGTTCAACCTAATCAGTCAAATAACAATACAATCTACCTATACATACCTAAAAAAAATATTGCCAGCCAACCGCAAAACTGTCGATGGAGGCAAACTCTACATATATTATTTAACAAAACAAGCGCATTCATCCCCTCTCATCAGCATCATCCAATCAATTTAAACAACTTCGGTATCGGTAGGTCTACGTGGAAATGGAGAGATACAATATACAATGAAGCTTGATGATAATGATGAAGATGAGTAATCACCAACAACAGCAATTGTAATAGAAAACCGCGGAAGGAGCGATATCGCATCAGCGAATGAGAAAATCCCACGCTATCGTCGTTAAAAATAATTATGTATATCTACAAAACCATATGTGTTGTGTACACAATCCACGTAGACTAACTAATAACTCTGATGACAATTTAGCACATGAGAATATATACATGTATTTAGTAAATTCTCTGATCTTCCCTTGCTTGCTTTTTATTACAACCTGTCAGCGTCAGTCCCAATGATTTCTATATGGACGAACCTGATCAAAGATTTATAAATAATTGACAGCATCACGAATATTAGAATCCCATATTGGATTCAAAAAATATTTCTCCAGCAACGATTTAACAACTAGAAATAAAATACATCCCATATTGCCCGTCTGCCTATCTGAAAAAAAAATACTTGTAAAAAACAGAAGAAAATAACGTTGCCAAGGCTTTCCTACACATATTTCATGTCCTTCTGAATTAATTTAGCCAAAATTATTATCGTCGAGCTTTTTCTTATTCCATGGACAAAAAATATTACAACTTCGTGTATATTCTTACCTTGACAAGCGCAATTACAGGGTCATCGTCCCGCAATAATTCAGCAGCCTTATCAAATTCAGGTTTTAGCCTCTTACAGTGTCCACACCTGGAAGACAGAAAATTACAACGAAACATTAATGATCACCAGCTTTAAAATTAATTTTCAATCAGACATTCCTGGCAAATATAAAAGTTTCAATTCTTCCAACATTGAGAAATAAGACAAAATCCCCTCCGGAGGAACAAATTTCAACAAAAATCTTTCATGTCCTCATAGGAAAATTGAATTTGCTACAGATTGACTATTTAAAATCAGAAATCTTTTAAAAACTGAATCAGGTATACAGAGAAATGTTATTTTATCACAAATATAAAATTTTCATTTTCATCTCAGAGCTGATGATGATAAAATCGGCGCCGACGACATGTCCGCCGACGGAAAAATATGACTAACAATTGCGGCATGGAATTGAATAAAAAAATAATTACAAAATCCAGAAAAACTTACCAAGGGGCATAGAACATAACTAAGGAATTTTCTAATGCGGCATTCTTGCTCTCAAAGTCGTCATCTGTCAGGACTAGAACATCCGAAGAGCCCGCTTGAGCCCACGATGACAGGGTGGCAATGAGGAAAATTGCTAAAAGACTTTTCCGGATCATGATGATGATGATAAGGAATTCTCAAAATAGAAATATTGAGAAGATTATATGATATATATGACACTCTCGGAAAAAGGAAGGTGAGAATTAAATTGGGGAAATTATTTTTGACGAAAAGAGGGACAATAATAATTGACGACTGTCGGAGGTGACGCTAGAATCCGAACTAAAGTTAAAAATTTGATAGTAATTCCACTAGTGTAGAAACACCGGTAGACCAGCAGAGAGACAAGTGAGGAAAAAAGTTTACTTTGACGTGACGTGTCTTTTTACAAAAGCCATGCAGCCAAATCTTCACGAATGAATTTTATACATTTGGAGCATTCACCTTTGCGGTGTCCTATTGCAATTGGATACAACCTCCGTCGTCATTGCTGAGCCAAGTCAGCGATTCTCAAGTCTGCATTAAAGACCACATCCACAAGTTACGTTCGAATGCGGTGGAGATGGAGATAGCTATGGAGCTGGGACCATTTCGCGTTTCCCCTCTCAAAATTTGAATAGAAATTCCATTATTGTTAGAGCTTTTTATTTTTATCCACCACTTCAAAAGTTTCACGTAATTGTGTGCGAAGCGAGATCCAGGATTTGGTCATTCTGTCACAATTTTGTAGCTCGTAAAACGTTCAAACGGCAGCATCTACAGAAGAATGAATTGCAAAGGTGATGGCTTATAGGTAGAGCCGAATCCTAAAAATTCCGAAAAAACCGTTTTGGAGTTACCCGGGATTTTTACAAAATGTTCTCGGAAAATTTGCACACAATGTCTGCAGGCATATTGTTAAAGTGAATTTGAATCTAAACCGAATCGTTCGAACCGTTTCAGAGTTACCCGGTTTTTGTAGAAATGGTGTCCGATTTGGCTCAAACTGTGTGAACAGTGTCCAAATATTGCGCTGGATGTGAACGTAAACCAATAATATAATAAATAAATAATATTAGTTGTACTAATGATGATATATTACATAAATATACGCGTAATCAATAAGGATATATTACAAAAATATACGCGTAATCAATGATGATTGATGATATATTACAAAAATATACGCGTAATCAATGATGATATATTACAAAACTATAACGCGAAATATATGATGAGTTAATACAAAAATATAAAGCAAAATAAATGATGAGTTAATACAAAAATAAATAAGCAACAAATGGAATCATTGTGTTTTTCCCACTTGATGCCGTTGGATATCCTGGAGAATTTGGAACTCCAAAGCCGTGGGCCACACTGTTTTCTCAAGCACTTTCGATACTTGTGACGGCATACTGCTCCTGGCTATTTCGTGCTTAAATTAGGAAAAAAATTTACCTTAACAGTGAATGCCTAAAAAAATTTAAATAATATATTTTGAAAAAAATTTGTAACTACAAAACTGTAAATTACCTCTGGCTGCTTTGAAGCATTGGGCCGGCGACAGCGGCTGGAAAACTTACTCATTTCAGAATCCTATATTTAGGACGGCAGACTGGCGCGTTCCCTTTTGGACTTTTAACATAAAAAAAATTACAATATAATTAAAATAAAAAACGAGACTTACTGTTTTGCCTGACGATGGTATAATGTTAGAAACCAAAAGCTCGCGTTTAATAAATAGGCTTGTCTTAATTGATTCACGTATAAATAAATTAAACAATGGATAAAATAAAAAAAATATTTAAATGAAAATGCCAGAATAGAAAACTTTAAACAAGTAAATGATTGAAAACTTGGAACAATATGCGGGTTACGAGACATAATTTTTTTCATATCTGTGCTTTTGATTCAGCAATCCTGGTAGAAAAACAACGAAAAGTATTAACATTAAATGAAAAGTAAGGAATTATTCTTAGAAAAGAAAAGACTTAGAAAATAGAAAAAACAACATTATTAAGTTAAAGCAACAAACAATCATTACAAAAAAAAAATGAAACAAAAATTATTCTTATAAAAGAACAACGGGACCCATTTTTCATGTTGACAACGTAAGTTTACTTTTTATTATGTATATTTACTAACTGAACAAGATGTTTATAAATTTCGAGCAAAAATGTACATGTTGTGCTATTTGTAAGGGACACCGAAAATAGAGTTCATGTTTTATTTTCCTAAACTGGCATTAGATTATGTTGGGGAATCAATTTGGGAGGTCCAAATCCGTTTTTGCATCTCTGAAAATTTCAGGTGAGGGGCTATATTCATGCATAAATAATTGTTGCTATTAGCTATACCCTTATTAGTAATATTGTTACTTCATGTTATTCTCTAAAATTATTTTTTACATTTATGTGTATTTTGATTGGCAACCCCAATTCCTCTATATTGTACAACAACACTTGATTCAACCGTCAAGTTGTCATTAATACACAATTCTTGTTCGTAATACTATTTATTTCGAATAAAACCTTGTACTTTTCATTAACTTCCGTCCTCCACCCTATTTAATTCCTGCATAACTCCGTAAATATATACAAATATTAAAAACCAATTATATACTACATGCGCGACCAAAGTACGTTTTTCGCATAAGGCAGTGTAGGGCGTTATTTTACTTGAAACCAAGCAACTCCTCAAAAGTCGGCTAAACTTACTTTTGTAATTTCGGATATAAACCATTAAGCCAAAAACCTGTTTGTTCAACATTTTAAAACACCAGTTTTTTAAGGCCTTGTGTTGCCCCAATTGAGAAATACTCGTACAATTGTAGGGAAACTGGAACTATGGCAAACAATGAAAAATGCAAGTTTGTTTTATTGAAAACTTTGAGAGAAACACTGGGAATCGTCGTGTCCCTACTCATTATAGTCAGTATTTACAATATTATCTACTCTTATTTCTTCTAATTGCGAATAGATTTATTGCTCCGCGCTACGTAACATACTTAAAAAAAGTTATTAAACTTCCATATATAAATTACAAAAAACAATTCATTTTGCATCGCCATCGTGACGAAATTGCGGACAGTCCCGTTCGCAGTCACTGAGGCAAAGCAGGCGGGGTTAGGCCTTGCTTTAAAATGGGAAGGGTAGGAAAACTCCCGCCTTGAGGGCCAGGTCAGGCTTTTGACGCTGTTGGAGGGTGAAATTCAAAAAAGTCTATTTTGGAATTCATGCGCATCTTTGAACAGAGGGGAGGCATTGATCGACACAACATTATAGGAGTCCAGTCCACAATACACAATATTTTCGTCCCTAAAACTTTCAGATGTTCCATTCATCCATGAGAGTAACACTGGGATTCACTTCTCCTGCTCTTTTGGGTCTGAGTCTCCTGCTCTTACATACGAGTCAGCCTGCCGACTTTTTTAATCCAAACATCCCCAGCATTACTACTAATGCTGTGCACCTATACAAACTACAAATGTACATTCTACACTATCAGTCAACAACTTTTGGACTTTTTATTTTTAAGTGACTCATCCGAGGCAAACTGACGAATTTATTTACGAAATAAATTACTGTACAAAATTCTCAGGATTTACTGTCATAACCTTGAATTTCCATGTGTAAGTGTTATCAACATCCCCACCGGAATTCCATTCAGAACCGAGAGCGAATTTCATTTTGACACAACAAAATAATAACAGTGGTGTTCTTATTAATGTTACCTAAGTTGAAATACTAATCTGATCATTTCCTATCTAGTGTGGACAATAATTTCCTGAAATAAATTTTTTTACTGGAAAGAAAGCCATCATGTAATTTTTGTATCGTAATAATACAAAAGTGCTGAAAAAAAAAACATTTAAAAAAATAGAGGCGATGAAGAACAATTTAATGCAATCCGTGTTAACAATTTAAACAAACGCTTTGCATTCAATCTTTTTTTTTATATTTTTAACTTATTGCTATAAGTTCCAAAATAGTAATAATTTAATGATTCATCCGCAGTCAAAAGTGAGTTTAAATTTATTTTCCGCAACCCTAAAAAATTGTTAAAAAAGATTAAAATTGTAAGGAATTGTTTTTAAAAATTGTGTTCGTAATAGTCAAAGGGATGTAAAATGTAAACATAGGGAAGAACATAATTATACTGGGGATTTTTATTATATACTGCTATCCCTATTAAATCACTTCATCTTCAATCTTTAACATCCAAATGTGCATGTCAGAAACATGTAACTCAGGCTCAAATCTTCTCTCAATGAATTAAATTGCATGCTTTCAAAATCCTTTAAAATACAAACAGTTGTTTTCGAGTTATTATTCTAAATTTTAGCGTAAGTCTAAAAATTTCTGCGTAAATCAAAAAATTCCTACGTAAATCCAACAATTCTTTCGTAAATCTATTAAAGATTATTTATTATTATATTAGGAATTATTTAATTCCCTGTAAACCAAAAAAATCAATCTTCCATAGTTCACAAAGTTCAAACTTATTATTCGTCAAATCAGATTCAAATCGTATAGAGTTCTGCATTTGTGCATGTGTTCAGAATGGAAAAAGGACAGAGAATATTTGGAATATCCAAAAACGGAATAAAAGTTGCTCGGAGCACGTGCATGTGTTTATATTGCATTGCAATGACTTACATATATGTACATGTGCATGCGTAAAATTCTGCAATACACTATATATTTAAGTTGTTTACCCTTTGAGACTATTTATAATATGCAAGGGATTATTATTATTACGGGTCGTTACGTCTATTAAACAGTATGTTAACTTTTAAATCTTTCCTTATATTCCTTTTGGAGGGATCCTGAACAAAATAATAAGAGTTCCTTACGATGTACAAAAAAGCATTTGAAGTCTACAGAAACTTATATACGTACATACAGATATATCATTTAAAATATTATCTGGTTTGCCTGTGTGTGAACAAACTATTTAAGTATCTGTGAGATTCCTACAAGTATAAACGTCTTGGTTCGGTCCATAATATCTTTCTGCTTCTGTGTTCTCAGAGTATCTTTTTTAAAAAAAAACGCATGTATAAAAAAGCATGGGCATGAAAATAAAGTTATTTAAAACCCGGAGAAAGACGTTCACATTCACAGCATAAAATATTCTGCCTGTCCTCCCTGCATATCCTTTGACTCCGAATATGTAATGAACACATATGCTCTTCTGAACTGTATATAAATAACATGCATATACAGTATGGAGATATACATATATAGTAAACATACATAGTAAATTGTATATAGTATTAAACATATATGTAACCTTTTAACACACATATATTTCTCTATATAGAAATAACAGAGACCTTCCATGAAATAACCCGAAGATCAAGATTCAAGAGTCTGCGTTACTCATCCTGTGCCTGTGTGTGTGCTCCTCTCGGTTTTTCGGTGTATTTCCCGCATCTCTCCATCCACACCAACACCAACAACACAGCAGCAGATCTCTTTTCGTTCCGTTCAACTCCTCTACTGCTACTACTACTGTGTTGTGTTACCCGTCTCGTCGTCTTTTCTCCTGCTCCTGCTACAACTCCGTCTCCGTCATATAAACCATATATCTCCGGCACCTTGACTCTCCTACCCGTTAGTTCCATATCAACTCCAACAGCGGAAAAGACGTTCCTTCTGGGACTCTCCACGTCTCTCTCATCCAAATCTCTCTCTACAACAGAGCTCTATCTCTCCGAAAGTCTCTTCTTTTTCACTGGCGTTCCTATACTCTTGGACTTGTACTCTCTGGGAGTTTTATCCGAATTTAACTTTTTCACGAACAACAAAAACTACTACTACTTCTACTTCTAGAAGAGGAACACAGACCATAGAGATACGTCTCTGTACACTTTACAACTGTTTATAGAGAAGTGCTGCTCTACTACTGCATTGCCAAATCCCGTGTTTCGGATCTTCTCATCCTATATGTAGATACATTTTTTTGCCTAATCCCAAACGGAATCTTCCCTGTGTCTCATATCCTCATCAGTGCTATTATTCCCATTGAAGTCATCTGGAAAGGCACCCGAAAAATAATGTTCTGAGCGAAAACGTATTGCAACATATCATTGCACACGGTGTGCTTTGTGATGATACTAATGACGATGAATTCGAAAGATCAGTGTAAATTGTGTTTCACGGTGGTTGTGGTGATGGTGTGACATTGTGCGTAAAAAGAAAATAAATTAAATCAAAAAATAATTATACATACTTACACATATACCCAAGTATATAAAAATGAATGAAAATATACAAAAACCTAATTTGCAATTTGCAACGCGACGGTGAACTTGATCTTCATGTAAGTTCGTATACTTATGTGTGCGTGTGTTTTATATATTTAAATATAAATATATACATAGAAACATTGTTATACGTTTCTCATCATCCCCGCTATTTCTCATTCAGACAATTCGGGTTGTTGAATTTATTAGAATCCCGCTGCCATATATACTGCCGCTGCCGGTGAAGAAAAGTATAGTCGTATTCCCCCGAAAATAATATATATGTATGTATAATAAGTAACAACAAGTTACTCAAGCAGAAGTTCAAAGAGTCAAAAACTTTTTCACACAGATTTTACACGGATGCTTGAAGCTTGACTATACACATACAAATCTACTTTGACTTCTACTTTATTACATGCGTTTTCGTCTGAAATAGTTGGTCGGTTCTTTTAAATCCAAAACAAATATCACCATTATTGGATATATTACGTACGCACGTGCATATATTACCAATATTTAACTAAACAAACTATATGATTTTGTTATTTCATACAAGAAATAACAGCTAACTTCCCTGATGATAAACTAAACAACAACTACAACTTCTTTTTTCATTCTGGATACTCTCACCTTCATCAAAATCGAAAGTTTGACTCAATTTCCGAAAAAGTTAAACCTCAGGAAAGACCATTGAAAAGTCGAGTTCTCAAAAAGGAAAATAGAGGGGAAAAATCCGAAAATCTTCCTTCCTTCATTTTAGAAAAGCCGAAATTGATTTAAAAGCTTTAAATACAGAGATACTTTCCTTTCCAGTACAGCGACTCATCGGTTCAGAAGGAGAGGAGGACAAATGAATGCGAATCGTTAATAAAACATGTTCTTCTTCTTCTATTCCAGAATCGCATGATTAAATTTAGATTGACGTCTATTCAGATACACCAGATTTGGAGTAAAAAGTATCAAGATCTTCGAGTTGCTCTTTCTACGACTGAAAAGGACGATTGCGAATATATAAACTGGGAGTGAAAACTGGGAAAGCCAGAAAAAAAAGATTAGAGAGAAGAAATTAAATAAGGAGAAGCTTTGAAATAAATTGGGAAAGACGCCGACAAGGACAAGAATTCTCCAGCAATCTCCAGCAATAGCAGCAAGCTTTTTCCCTTTCGACTTCTTCTTCGTCGTCTTGGTCCTCTTATGCAACTTTATCATCTCATCTACTAAAAGTATAATAAGATTAAATCCTTGATGAATAATATTCGTCATTGCTCTCCCAAGATCAAACAAACAGCAGCATTTGAGAAGGAAATAAGCATGATTTCTGGCAACTTTTGATCCTTGAAAACTGCCGACGACGACTGACTAAACTGCTGCGTGTGTGTATAATAATTTAAAATATTTTTGACGTCCTTCAGAAATTCGGAATCTTCCCCCAAAGAAAGACTTGTCTCCCGGCTATAATAAGATTATATATGATTACATATTTATATATGTAAGATTTGTGTTGATTAGAGTCTTCTCATATAAAAAAAACTTCGCAAATAAAATACATACATTTTCCTTCCTGGACTTTTTCTCTGGAGGAATCATCAGTCTTATTCTTGTTGACAAACTCGATCCCGAGCCAAGAAAATCATCATTATTGACTTATTGCTGAGAATTCAGGAGATGAGGTGAATTTATTGGTCGGGCGCCAACAACTTCTTGAAGTGTGTTTCTCTATGCATCTCCGCTGTCGTCTCTGAAATCCATAGAGAGACGAAACTACATAAACTTTATTATATAAAAAAGACAAAAATTTTGATGACAGATTTAAAAAAATAAAATACTTGTGTGTGTCGATATAAAAACACCACATATATAAACATTTATCTATCTATATACATAGTCCATGTTCATCTCTAGTCTTTTTGATTTCGATCACCACCGATCGATTCCTTGACCAAGAGCCAAAAGAAATTGTTGAAGGAGCTGCTCCATCATCTCATTCCCTCAACTCAATATATATTCTCTGCAAATATTTGACAAAAAGAGTGTGAAGATCATTGATATTCATCATGCATTTCATGTGGTCAGCCATCGGTAGTGTCCTACTTTGTGTGAATCTTGTACTTGCTGGATGGCAGGATGACATTCGACCCAAGCTTCTTCTCGATAAAGGTTCGTTGCTAAATTCCTTTTTTATCTTCATAGTTCCATGTTTATTACAGTCATTTCATATGGAAGCGCATAGAGCCAAGATCCGGATTCCTGATCTTAAGGATCTTTATAAAATTCATGTATACTATACTTATATGCAATTTGTACTTGTATGAAAAAATTGAAAAATTAATATTTATTATCGGAAATAATATTTAATAACGAATTTAATATTAAACACCGAAAGACCGAAATTAATATTAAACATCGAAAGACCGAAATTAATATTAAATACCGAAATAGTTGTTCCTCGAACGCCAATCACCTAGACCCTTCCCATCAAAATCATTTTGATCAATTTCATATGAATATCAAATTTGTATCAATACATCCAATCCAGAATATCCAGATCACAATCTTTAATTCCTTTAATTGCTCCACCACTTCCCATCCTCAGAATTAGATTTTAAAGCAGTTGATATTAATATTATACAGTTGATTTGATAAAATGGATCTCCTAGGGCTACAAAATCCAATCAAGTTGAAAAGTAGCCATTAAAATTTTTACACATGTGAAAATCCTTCTGTATCATTGGCCGAATTGCAGTATCAATTTCCTTCTCCTTCGATTCCCCATTCCAGTTCAACGATTTCAAATATTGTAATAAAACAAGTTTTTAATAATTTACGGATCTCATTTATGTGCATCGTGCATAAAAAATAAAATCTTAATGCGTTACGACAGATAAACGCATGAACCACAGACGAACCTTCCCCTCTATACACAGAAACTCCTGTCAGTCCCAATACAATTCAATCCGTCAATTTATTAAATATACAACTTGGAATAAAAAAATTTATTCTACAATTTCTACATATGATAAATACATACACACGTACATATATATGCTTTAAGATGATATTATATGCTTTGACAGATCAAGAAGTCTGTTACTCAAGTTGTTCCAACAACTACTAATCATCATCTGAGAGAGCTTTATATTATTGTATGAGTATGAGGACTATTGACAGCAGTCATCATCCCGTCCCTGTCCCATATTAAAAAATACTGCATCATAAATGTGTATACATGTTTTTATAATTATATATACTAGTATGCATAGAAAAGTATATAAATATAAACCAAAAAAATACGCCGTACAAAAGGTCTCTCGTACTAATAGAAGTTTAAATAGATGGATCTACCATAATGTTAAAGAACCTTTCTAAAATAAAATACATATAAACTTATAATAAGTATATAAGTATATCGGTGTATATGTATAAACTAATAATTTTATTGACGCTTATTTAATTCCCTCTCAAATATCTCTCCTGACCTGACTAAGTGTCAGTCAGTAGACATCTTCTTCAATAATACTTTTTGTATATGGCTAATCTTCATGTTTCATCTATATTAGTCTGTCACAATCGGAGAGACAAACATTTAAAAACGTGTTACCGTTGCGTACATTATTGAAATACAAATATATTCGTATGCTCATATTACTAATAAAGCTATATGCTATATAACATTAAATATTTCATAGTTGATGTCCAACACCCTGCAAGGTATCTACATTCTGTTCTCATATATGCAACTCCTCATCTCTCTATTTATTTCTCAATGAGCTTTCAGAATTTAAAAAGTGTTTAATTATATCGTTGGTGGAGATGCAAAATGAGCTATCTCCATATATGTGAACCTAAATGCAAGATGAAATACCCACCACCGAAACAATTCGGCGCAATAAAGATGGGATATCCGCCGTTTAAATTGCATTAAAGACTGAAAACGGATGAGTGTATTTAAAATTTCAACTTGCAACGCAATTGTAAATTTTGGTAGAGTTGTCCCATTTTGCACTTAAAATGATGGTGGATGTCCATCACTTTGCAGCTATAAGGACGCACATTTGGAGATAGCCCACTTTGCATCTCCACCAAAGGTATTACTTATATGTAAATAGGTATGTACACTTCTGTTAAGAAGGACCTTCCTCACAGATATAAAATCAAAAGAGTCGAAATCGAAGAAAGTATCTGATTGTACATTCCAAAGAGCATCTCGACAGTTTTAGTATCCTGTAGTCATAAAAGATTTTCATTGTTTAGCCTCTGACCTTTTATTGATGCACCATCAAAGGATTAGTAGTATTTTTATAGAGGAGGAGTGGATCCTGTCGACCATAGGGAGATGTATCTTCAGCAGCAATTTTGAATGTGTGTAGAATTTTGTTGAATGAGAGAAGACGGTCACCATGATGATGATCGTCGTGGAGACATCGACAGTTCGACAGCAGCGCTAATTTAACAACAAACAAGAATAAAAGCTATAGGTGATCCTCCAAAATTGTCTTTTTGTTCTTGATTGACTAATATGCATTAGGATTATTATCGTAGGAAAAAAATATTCCAATATAATCATCATCATCTTCGGGTTCGATCTCTTATTCTTCTTGTTGAAGCTGTAATAAAAACAAAGCAAATGAGGTTTCACACTTGTGCTCTTTGATTGCTGATCTTATATATATATGCAATAATATTAATCGAATATAAGATTCCTATATATTCCTATATTTGATATATAAGATATCAAATATATAGTGATTTTTATTCTGCGTCGTCGTGGTTCCCTTTTACATCGTTAACACTCTATTACAATAAACATATTGAAGAGTGTGTAGTTGAACAACTCCTTGCTTATTCTCACAAAAGCAATTTTTAATATCTATACATCTTATTAAACAACTATCTCATGTATTCATCATATCAGCGTATATTAAAAAGTGCATGAGCAATAATCCGATGTCTCGATAAACCGATAGGAAATGCAATAATAATAATAATAATCATATAATAGCCAACTTTCCATACTTAGTCATATAGTTAGTAAAGTATACTTATTGTAGTCAAGGTAGCAACTCCTGCATGGGACTCGGGCTGATCTGTTAAGAGAATAATAGTTTGACTCTCCGGGCGGATTCGTTAAGAGCCTCTACTTGAGAGTCCTTCTTTTATAAGTTCTTTGCATATTACTAAACTAACTGCATACTATGGAATACAAGTATTCCTCTCCTTGTCTCAGTCTCATCAGCAGGTCTCTTGAGAGTGTGAGGATGAAATGCATAATTATGATTTCAACTTTTGCTTTTCCTCGTCTTCTTCTTGGTCTTCAGTGTTACTTTTGGTTCGGTCCTCACTATCTCCTTTTTCAGAACAGTGGAATGTTGTACTAGAAATTCGGTATGCTATATGTATACACTATACATCATCCATATGCAACCATACCATCTGTACTGTATAGTTAAGGACATGATAAATAATATGAGCAGAATTAGCATTAACTTTAAGTATACTTACTTATAAGTTGTGTAAGTATAATAGTAATAGTAAGTATATAAAAATATGTAGGTACATACATAAAATAATCTTGTTGTAGACTTTTGTTAGATGCATAATTCGAAAAGTAATATCCTGTTCGCTCTAATATACGATAATAGTATAGAGGATGCAAGCTTGTATATGTACTGACTATTTATTATGTTTCCCGTTGAATACAAAATGCGTCAGTCTTATCTCGACACCGTCACCCGCTTCAAATCCTCTACTGCTCTGCTGCTGCTGGTGTTCTTCCATAGTGTTGTTTGTTGTTCCTGGAGTCTTTTCCTGTTTTATAATATAGTATACGTACACTATATATCATCAGTGGAGATGCAAAATGGGCTATCTCCATGTATGTGAACCTAAATGCCAGATGAGGTATCCACCGCCGAAACAATTCAGTTGCAAATGTGCAAGATAGGATATCCTCATCGGTGGAGATGCAAAGTGGGCTATCTCCATGTATGTAGTGTTGGCAAAATGAAAATGCCCTCGTGTTTCTGCCCGCCCTGCTGAAAATGCCCTGCCCACTGGGCAAATGC